>PVJL010012543.1:14830-36796 GCA_004026885.1 Lyroderma lyra | reverse complement strand
ATGAAATATTCCCATTTGCAACAAAATGGATGAACCTGGAGATCATCATGCTAAGTGAAATAAGCCAGACAGAAAAAACAAAGAACTGCATGATTTCACTCATATGCGGAATATAAAACTGAAAGCAAAGAAAAAAAGAAATGAACAAACAAATAACCCATGGACACAATCGATAGTTTAATGTTTATTTGGGGACGAGTGGGTTACGGAGGGGAGAAAGGGGAGGGGGTGGGAGCAGGGGGGGAAGCTAAATATAAGGTGATGGAAAGAGAAGTCACATTAGGTGGTGAACTTATTATACATCAAGTTGACAATGCACTGTAGAATTGTATGCCTGAAACCTATGTAATCCTTGCTAACAGATGTCACCCCAATAAGTCTAAAAATAAAAATGAATTAAAAAAGAAAAGAAAAAAAAAAGAAATGAACTAAGCAAGAAACAGGCTCATAAGTAGACACAGCTGTCCAATACCATTGTTCACGAAGAACTACAAATCAAAACCACAATAAGAAATGAGCTCACATCTGTTAAGATGGCAGTTATAAATTGAAAACAAAACAAAACAACACAAAAGTGTACATGTTAATGTTGAATTGTGGAGAAAAGAAACTTGCACACACTTTATGGGAAGGAAAAATGGTGCAGCCAGTATAGAAAACAGCACATTTGTTACTTCAAAAATAAAAACAAAAATCTTATATGTTTAAGCAATTTATTGTCTAAGGATTCATCACATAATAAATTTAGAACTTTGGAAAGATATTTCCACTTTTCTGTTCATTGTAGCTTTCTTCAGTATAGTTAAGATGTGGAGACATTCTACAAGTCCATCAATGGATGAATGAATAAAAATGTGTTACTTAAAAGAAAGAATGCTCAGCAAAATGAAGTATTTCTCTTCTACATGATACACTGTCATGAGGGCACAAGGTTCTCACCATGATCTTGATTTGAACTGTCCCTAGCGATCAGTGATGGTGAGTGTCTTTTCCTAGCTTATTTTACATCTCTGTGTCTCTGAGATAAAAGCTCTGCTTGTATGAAATGGTTTTGTTTTTCTTTCTGCTCAGTTTTGAGGGTTCTTATAATATTCTGGATACAGTCATTAGGTGTTTATGTAACTAGCAAATATTTTTTGTTTATGGCCTGTCGTTTATTCTGTGGATACTCATTGAGGCACAAAAAGTTTTAAATGTGATAGCTTTATTTAAAATTATATTGTCATTATTGGATCCTTTTATTTCAAACTTAACATAATTCACATGATTATTAGTTTTCTATAAATAATCTCATGATCTGCAATTTATCCAAAATTTTTTGTTCTGGTCATTAGAGTGCTGACATGTTCACTGATTGATATTTGTTAACTCTCTTTCTTTCTCTTTTATTATTAATTCTTGAACTCTGATGACTTTTTGCTACATTTTCATAAAATGTCAACAATTTTGATTTCATGTTTAAACCTGAACTTTAGACAGCATGAGTGATGCTTTTTGTATCATTTTTTCCACATTGCTCATCATATTTACACTTGATCTTAGCCAAAAGGCCGAGAAGCGATCATCATCATATTTAATACATGTGCTTCTGCAGTCAAATGTGGTTATTTTCCTTTGCTGGTTTTTTTTGTATTACTATTGCGGGCACTTATGGCTCTCTGGGCACAAAATTACATTCCAGAGCAAGATTTATCAGTTGCAACCTTCATGTGAATCCTCTAAAAATTTATCTGTGCATCTTCATGTGAATCCTCTAAAAATTTATCTGTGCATAACCACAGTGACAGCACAGTACATGTGTCATCATTTCATAAATTATTTTATTTGTGCGCCTCAAACTCTATTACTTTTGTTGCTGTTCATGGCAGGAAAAACGCAGGTATATATTTCTGGAATTTGTTCAGTTTTCTTACCTGCTAATGTTTTTTTCAGTTGAAATCTAACACCTTACCTTTTTTTTAAAATTGTTACACTTATTGGGGTGACGTTGGTTAACTAAAATTACACGGGTTTTAGATGTACAATTCTACAGTGAATCATCTATGTACTGCATGATGTGTTTACCACACAAAGTCAATTCTCTTTTTCTCACTGTGCACTTGCCTCCTTCTCTTTTTTCTGCCACCCTTTTATCTTATCCCACCCCCTCTACCCTTGCCCTGAGGTAACGACTGAATTATTGTGGTGTCCATGAGTTTTTGCTTATTTGTTGCTTTCAGTTTTATATTCCACATATGAGTAAAGTCATGTGGTTATTGCTTTTTTTCTGTCTGGCTTATTTTGCTTAACATGATGATCTCAAGGTCCATATATTTTGTCACAAAAGGCAATATTTCATCTTTTCTTATAGCTAAGTAATATTCCATTATGTATATGTACCACAGCTTCTTTATTCAGTCATCTATCCAAGGGTAATTCCATTGTTTCCATGTCTTGGCCACTGTGAACAGTGCTGCAATGAATTTTGGGGTGTATAAGTCTTAGTAGACTAAGGTTTTCAAAATTTTGGGGTAGATACCCAGAAGGGGGATTGCCAGGTCACATTGTAACTCCATTCCTAACTTTCTGAGAAACCTCTACACTCTCTTCCACAGTGGTTGTATCAATTTGCATTTCCACCAGCAGTATGTGAGGGTTTCATTTTCTCCATACCCTCTTTAGCACTTGTTGTTCCTTGTCTTGTTGATAATAGCCATTCTAACAGGTGTGAGGTGGTATCTCATTCTGACTTTGATTTGAATTTCCCTGCTAGTTAAAGAAGTTGAGCATTTCTTCATATGTCTGTTGGCCATTTTTATGTCTTGATGGGTGAAGTGTCTGTTCAGTACCTCAGCCCAGTTTTTAATTGGGTTGTTTGTTTTTTGTTTTTGAGTAAAATTATTTATTTATATATTTTAAATATTAATCTCTTACCAGATGTGTTGTTTGAGAATATTTTCTTCCATTTGGTTGCTGTCACTTTGCTATATGGATAGTTTCTTTTTTTTAATTCATTTTTATTGTTAGACTTATTGGGGTGACATCTGTTAGCAAGGATTACATAGGTTTCAGGCATACAATTCTACAGTGCATTGTCAACTTGATGTATAATAAGTTCACCACCTAATGTGACTTCTCTTTCCATCACCTTATATTTAGCTTCCCCACCTCCTCTCCCCCCTCCCCTTTCTCCCCTCCCTAACCCACTCGTCCCCAAATAAACATTGAACTATTGATTGTGTCCATGGGTTATTTGTTTCTTTTGCTATGCAGAACTTTTTTAGTTTGATACAGTTCTATTCATTTATTTTTGCTTTTATTTCCCTTGCCTTTGAGGTCAGATTCATGTTGTCCTCTTGAGCCTGAGATATACAAGATTAGTACGAATATTTTCTTCTGTACAGTTTATTGTTTTGGGTCTTATTAGGAAGTATTTAATCCATTTTGAATTAATCTTAGTAAGTAGTGACAGTTCACAAGTCAGATTTATTCTTTTGCATATGGTTTTTCAATGTCTCCAGCATCATGTTCTGAAGAGAGTTTATTTTACTCACTGCCCATTTTTCTGCTCCTTTTCCAAAAATTATTTGTCCATATATTTGCAGATTTATTTCTGGTTTTTGACTCTTTACCATTCATCTGCGTGTGTGTTTTTCTGCCAATACCAACCTCTTTTGATGGATTATGGATGCTTTGTAGTATAAATTGAAATAAGGGAGCATGATACCTCCAGCCTCATTCATTTTATGTAGTATTGCTATGGCAATTTGAGGACTTTTGTGGCTTAATACAAATCTGATAATTTCTTTTCTATTTTGTGAGGTATGTTTGGGAGATTTTGGTGGAATTTCATTAAATCTGTGTATTGCTTTGAGTGAACTTTGTGTTTGTTTGTATCTTGTCATTTGGAGGGATACCACTTTATGAAACAACATTCTGTGGATGATATTTTTATATTATGTAGCTGGCTTTTTCATGTAGAAAATGTGTAAAAAACAGTTAAGCATTTCACTTTTATACTCCACTAGCAGGGCCTTCTAAAAAGGAAGAGAAAATAATGGCACTTCCAGGCTGTGGGTGAAAGAGGAACCACAGAGCCTGCCAGAAAAATGCCATCTGCCCACAATTTTCTGTTCTGTACACATAGGTGCCCAGCTGAGGTGAAGCCCTGAGTTTTTATACAAGATACCCCTGGCCTGTGTCTCTGTGCCATTTGTGCATAGTAATACATGGCTGTGTCTTCAGGGTCCATCCTGGTCATTATTAGGACCACCTTGTTTTTGAAGGTGTCCTTGGAGATTGTGAGACGGTTCTTCAGGGATGGGGAGTAATACTTATCATTAATCCACCAAATGTGTGCAAGCCACTCCAGATTCTTCCTAGGGGTCTCATGGACTCAGGCAAAACCCATATTTGTAGTGCTCAGTGAGAACCCCGAGAAAAAGCGGGTGAGTATAAGGTCTGGGTGGGTTTCAACAGCCCAGGACCGGACTCCTTCAGAATGACCTGGGATAGAACCACTGTGGAGAAAGAACAAGAAAAGTAAATTCACTTTTGGACAAAAACAGGAATCCTCTCATGCCTGAGGGCATCCCTGACTGGAGCACTCACAGGAAGGGATGGTCAGCAACAAGAGAGCAGAATACAGCATGTCCATGTTGGAACATAGAAGTCAATACTCCAGAAAAGCACTCAGTTTTTCAAGCCGTGGAGAGGAATGAAAAATTTGCATGTTGTCACATGGTCTTGATCCCTATGTGGAACACAGGTGTCTGCTGTGGGGATGTGAGCATGTGCTGCAGAAGGAGCACGCTCTGGGCTCTCCATGTGGTTACCCCATTCAGAACTGGTTGCCATGATCCAAAGATCTCAGAAGTGCCCTGTGTGTGGATGGAGTCAAGGCTGTTACTGTCCTCTTTCAATAGGATTCCTCACATAGATGAGACTCCAAGGACCCTCTCCCTGTGAGTCCTGTCTTAGATCAGTGGGAGTAAAGAATCAGACCCCTGGTGCTCCTCCTCCTTCTAGAGGAAGAGGTGTGGGCCTGGAGGTGTATTGTAGGCTGTTTCTGCACATTGTATGTCAGCATCCTTGTGATTAGAAAACAGAGATCAGTGAAAAAATCACCCAAATTTTCTGCAGGAATAAGTGTATATTCATGGGAGTGTTTTCACTGTGTGTGCATTCTCACAGGGGTAGTTCAGACATAGGTCTTGTCATGGGGCCAGTTCAGAACTGTGAGACACAGCAACCTCACGTTGGCCTCTCCCCTCCTGTCCTGTAACCTTGGGTTTATGTAGGGTATTCAAGTACTCTATATGTTTCTTCATGATGGTCATTCTGAGTTCCATGATTTTTGATAAATTATAATCATTTTCTATTCTGTAGTGTTGTGAAACCACAGTTCTGCCATGATGTAAGATGTGTGGTTTTCTTGGGGTTTATTGATACAAGTTTTGACTGTCAAGAGCAGAAAGCATGCCTGACAGACAGTGCTATTACAATATTGAACATGTACAGTGCTCTTGGAGTGAGAGAAGAGGCTGGAGGAAGTCTGCAAAAGGGTTGAAAATGTCATTTAAAATCATAGCTGATAAACATTGGACTTAATGAGAGTTGGTCAAGAAACTCATGGAATAGAGGGGAAGAAGAGTAAAAAAACTATTTTTTTCTCTTTTTTAATGTATTTATCTTTAACTCCAGTGCACTTTTCCAATTAATAAGTTTATTTATAACCTTCAAATAAAAATATCTTGTTTTTATTCTCAAAATGGAGCTTTAACTTCTTTGTTGTCTGTACATTTTCTCCCTCAAAGCTGTTTTTTTTTCATATTTGGGAACAAATAATAATCATACTGAGCCAGATGTGGACTGTATAGAGGGTGGTTTAATGTTTGAATCCCACAGTCTTGTAGAGTAGCGAATGCAACATTGGTCTAATGCATAGGTGCATTGTTATAAAACAAAACAAAACAAAACAAAAACAAAACAAAACAGTACTCCTTTGGTCCATTTTCCTGAGCCTTTCTTCTTCACAGATTTTTTTAACTGCTTCAGACTACAATAGTGCTGTATAGTTATTTTGACACCCTTATTTTTATAATTGATAACCCAATACACTCTGTATCTTAAAAACAGATGCCATAATTTTTTCAAGATATGCAAAAATTAAACTTATTAGGGGTTTGTGTGTCCTTTTCATGATATTGCATGGACCCCTGATTTGACTCAGGCTCATAATAATTAACCCAATTCCAGTGAAAATCCAGTTTAAAAGTTCATCTTTATTGTCTCTGCAGAGGTAAAAATACTTGTGAACACTTAACAAATAACATGAGCATTCTCAGTACCCACCTTTCACAGATGTTTGACAATCTTTGAGGTTGATAAATCATATTCAAAATGGCTGTAAGGGATACTCTAACCATTTCCAAAAGCAGTTTTGTATTCATTCTGGCATCTTTCATGACAAATTTTCAACTTTTTGGATAATGCCTGAGAAAGTGGCTTCAAAAGGGTATCCTGGATGAAGGTAATTTTCAATGAACACTCTGCCTTGCTTGAAAAGGTGATGCCACTTGTAAAATCTGAAATTCCCATGGCAACAGTCCCTCTAAACTGCTAACATATCTTCCAAAATGGCTTGAGGTGTTTTCCTTTGTTTTGTGAGGAATTTAATGACAACATGAAATTCAATTTTATTCATACTTGTGATTTTCTTCATGTTTTATGTGTTTCTTTAGGGACATCTGAAACAACACAGATGTAAGTAGTCTGAAATGTGGCACATATACTAGTAATAAGTCACACAATCAAACTGTGTGCACGAACACTCCCATCTCTCTGATAACCCTTCTGTTTCATGAATTTCTTTACTACCCTTCATAATTCACTGACCTCTTGCAGAGTCACCTAGTTACAACTAAGCTCCTCATGTCCTTGGCTTAATCTGCATTTCAGAATCCTGGAAAGAATATATGGGTCTTGATTTGAGAGAGATGCAAATATATGCTGATAGAAAGAAAACTGACTCTGGGTGATGAACACATAATACAACCCAGAGATGATGTGTTGTAGAATTGTACACCTGGAACCTACGTAATATTTACTAACCAATGTAACCAAAAAAAAATAATAATTTAAGAAAACAGTGAAAACAATTATGATAAAATAGAAATTTCTTTTAGTAAATCGTTATCCCTAAAAGAGTTAATTACATGTAACAAGGTGAGTTTCTTGGAAATAAAACACAATTGATATTATCAAAACTAGAAATGACAGTAGTTACATTTCCAAGTGTTATTGCCCTGCAATTTCAGTCACCCACCCCCAACACACACACACACATATGCACAGACTCATGCACAAACTGTTTACTCAGATCTGCATTTCAATTACTCTTGTATCTTGGAAATGTGGACTCATTGCAACAATGCAAAACAAATTGACACACATACGCATCAAATTTTTATGTCCAAAATTCTCCATTTAATTAATGGAATAAAACATATTTCACATATAAAATAATGTCACATTTGAACAGTTTTAATTTTCTTCCCATTTTGAATGATTTTCATTTCATTTTTAAAATTTTTATTTTTAATTATATTTAACATACAATATTATAATAGTTTCAGATGTAGAGTGCAGTGATGAGTCATTTATATAATTTACTAAACCCTCATTTCAATACACCTGGTCCCCCTTTATCACCATACATAGTTATTACAATATTGTTGACTATACACCCTATGCTATATTTTATATATCCCTGTGACTATTCTGTGATTATGAATTTGTAATTCTTGATTTCTTCCCTTTTTTACCTACTACTCCAGCTTTCTTCCCATCATCCTAACAAATCTAGAACCCATCTAACACAACACAGTTACTACAACCTTATTGAATATATTCCCAAGTTATGCTCTATTACCTCCTTGATTATTTCCTTGTAACAAACTAAATTTCTCCACCCAGTCTTTTCTCACTCCTCCCATCTTAAAGAAGTCCTTCTAACATTCCTTGTGAAATGAAAATCATTCATGGGTATCCCTGGCTGTGCCTTTCATCACTATGCTCAAGTATATTGCTGAGTGTGAACATGTTCATCTTACTTCTGATCTTGGAGAAGAGCTTTCATTCTTTTATGTATAAGTATAAAGTTGTCTGTGAAATTGTCATATATGGCCTTCATTATATAAAAGTTTTATTATATTCCTAGTGTGTTGAGTAATTTTTTATCAGAATAACATGTAGAATATTGTTATATTTTTATTGCATTGATTGGTCACTTGATGGGGAATCAGTAGTATCATCAACAAATGATTTTGAGGATCACTGAGTACCCTCTTGCAAATAATATACATAAACCCTATTATAAACCACATAGAAATATTAGATCATAGTAGATTAAAGACCTGATTGTAAGACCCAAAAGTATAAACCCCTAGGGAAAAAAAACATGAAAAAAATCTTCAAGACATTTGGTTTGGCAATAATTTATTCAATATGACATCAAAAACACAGGCAAAAACAAAACAAAAGATAGGCAAATTGGAAGACATTAAACTCAAAATGTATGTGCATTAAAAACACAAAATCAACGAAGTGAAAAGGAAACTATTGGAATGGAAAAGAGTTACAAATTATATTTCTGATGGTGAATTAGCACCTAGAGTATAAAAATAATTTTTCCATTTCAATGAGTATAACACAACACAACAACAAAACAAACTAAATAATGTCTACTAATATAATAGAGATAAGAAACGATAATGTGGATGTGCAGAAAAGTTAACCGTTGTGCACCATTTTCAGAAATTAAATTGATGCTTTCCTGATAGAAAACAGTGTGGAAGCTTCTCAAAAAATTAAAAACAGAACTACTGTATTATCCAGCAATTCCACCTCTGGGTATACCTAAAGAAAATAAAATTACCAAGTCACAAATTATCTGCACTCTCTTGGTTACTGAAGCATTATGTACTATAGTTAAGACATAAAAACAACGTAAGTGTCCATGAACAGATGAATGAATGAAGTATATATAATGCAATACCATTCAAACATAAACTGAAGGAAACCCTGCCATTTGCAACAACATTAATTGACCTTCAGGACATAATCGTAAACTAAGTGAGACAGAAAAAGGCGAATACTGTATAATCTCACTTATATACATATAAGAAATCTAAGAATATCATAGAAAAAGAGATCTTTTTATATTTACCAGAGATGGGAGTTGAGCAGTAGAAAAATTAGGTGATGTTAAGGTACAGACTTCTAGTTATGGTATAAGTAAGTATTAGGGAATCAATTGACAACATGATAACTATAGTTAAAATGGTTGTGCGATGTATTCAAAAGTTGTGAAGAGAGTAGATGCTAAAAGTATTCAGCACAAAAGAAAAACAAACACAATTTTCTTTTTTTCTGTTCCTTTCTTGTCTTTTTCTGTATCAATATAAGATGACAGATATTAACTTACATTGTCATCATTTCACAAGGTATAAAGACAATTCTATTTATAATAATTTTACTGTAGTGGGTAAAAACAAAACAAATTTTAGTAAAAGATCATCTATGATATACATGTTGTAGAAATTTTAAGAAGTACAGTTTGCCCTGGAAATTTTGTAGACTACATTAATAGGCAGAATGAATCCTGACAAAATTTAGAGTATATCTTATGCATTTGGAACATATTTTTGTATTAATACTAATGTGCGAATATGTGTGAGTGTGTATGAATGTGTGTGTGTGTGTGTGAGAGAAAGTGTGTGTACTTGGTAAATAATATAAGGACAGCATAAAAACTGATCACTAATTATGGAAGCAGAAACACTCACTCTAAGGCATGTTTTGCTGTGTATTTAAGAGTTCAACATAAAATTTTATTTAAAGTTGTCAAGAAGTCATCTGTTCCCTTCTGTAAGAACTTTGATAAAAACACACATACTCTTTTACCATCATGATCATGGATGTTGATAGTTAAACATCAGGTCCCAGGAAGTCAGGTGGTCCTCACGGAGTGATCCTGGGATTCCAGAATGCTTCTGATAAAATATCACCCCAGCAAAGCTTCAAAACTGCGGATCCAAGAGAAAATCTGAAAAAAATTGGTGATGCACATCCAAGCACTCCCTGTTACATGTCTCCACCATTCTAGGATTACTTCCTTCAGGTCACAGGGTTTTCTCCTGAGGGCAGATATGGGATCCCTTTGCAGAACTAAGCTGTAATATCTTCCAGGGATCCCAGGTAGACACAGATATTACAAGATGAAGTTCACCATCCATTAGCTTGAGCCATTCTTTCAGCAGATGGAGGAACTGGCTGCTCTCTTAAAATCAGGACAGAACGAGGGTAAGTGAAAGGTATAAGCTAGTTTGGAACTTTTTGTCCACCTGTGTGATGCATGCAGAGCTGCCTCCAGAGACAATCAATCAGAAATAAACCTGTGGTAGTTAGAATTACCAGTGAACAGTTAAAAAGACCTGAAGATGCATAGTTTTCTGCATCTAAAACTTTTGTTGAAAAATTATGAAATTCTGCAAGGAAAAACTAAGATTTTGCTTCTTTATGAACATCATACCAGTACAAATAGTACAAGACTCAGAAATGCATATAATTACACATACACACATAATGTACACAGTACACACCCTAACACACTCACTGACACACATAAAATCAGATGTACTAGGTAAAACACACCAGTTATATCCACAATCTAAACGTAAAAATTTACCCATGAGAGAATGCACTCATGCACTCACACAGATGCACATGTTAAGAGAAACACTCACACAGATAGAGTAACAAATGCACCCATAAATTTAAGTGTAAGAAGGGAAGTCTATGAGAAGATGTTTTTCTGGGCCAAGAGAGGAAATACCGGGCTAATTTAAAACGTGTCTTGTCATTGTATCTCTGCATCTGCTCTCCAGATTAGCCACTGTGATCTGTGGTCCTGCGTGCCCCCTAAAGCCCAGCCACACCTTTGCAGCCTGAAGAGAGACTCATCTGGGGTGGTGTGGCCTCCCTCGCTGTGTATGTTAAAATAACACATGTTGTCCTTGGTGGCCACAAAGTTGAGCTGCATAGATTGCTGATTCTGTGACATGTCTCTGGAGTCAAGATTGTGCTCGGTAAAGTTTGGTGTGTGCACTACCCCTGGTTCTTGTGCACCCTATTTATTGCAGGCTCATTCCTGGGGACTTTTCCAGCCCTGAGCCTGACTCATGTATCTCAACTTTAATTGGACACAGGGGACAAAGTGGTTATTGTGAATGAGGGTACCCTCACCTTTCAGCATGTTACACCAATGACCAGAGACACTCACAGATGTAAGTTTCTATCAGATAGAAAAAAATCCCTGAATATGTTATGTCTATGACATATTCCTTCTTCAGGCCAACATTCAGCCCACTTAGATGGGTAACACAGGTTTTTCTATTGTGGGTAGGGTTTTCCCTGGAGTCTGTATTTCATTTACATGAGGGAAAGTTCTTGTTCTGTGAGCTGTTGGGGATTTAGAACAGAGACCTAAAGCACAAACATGCAAAGAAATTTATAAGTGCTCATACACAAATGTGCATGAAAACTTTTATCTTTGAGAACACATACACTGTCACACACACATAAATTCCAGTACCACAGGAAGTGTAACCTGTCCCCCGGTTCCTGAGGTACAGTTGAGGACCTCATTTTTAGGAAAATTTTATGGGTTTAACAGTGACCCTCAGGAATATGTAGATTCTTATTGCTGGAACGTTTCAGTGTCTCATATGACAGGACTTTGAAGACCTGACAAGTAAAGGGTGCTAACATGGGGAGATTATTCTAAATTATCTGAGTGCGACCTAACTGTAATCACAAGTGTCTTTATTAGGGGAAAACAGAAGAAAATTAGACTAAAAATGTATTTTGATTATTGAGACAATTCAGGGGTTTGTTTGAACACCTACCCAGGTAAATTAGGAACTAGAATGTAAGGTGTTAATATTTTATAAGGAATAAAGAGACCCCATGGGTTGCAGGTTTTGAGAAGGTCTTATTTTACCTACTATGGGGCCCAGTGAGCCTGATTAAAGGAAGGAACTACATGTGAAAACTGTGGGCATGTGATGGGCAGAGAGCCTGAGATAAACACACAGGGGACAAGTCTTCCCTGGAGTCTCTTATTCTAAAATCTGTTTCCCAACCATAAAGAAAACAAGAGCCCTCAAAATGGCCTTTCTGTTTAGAAATAAATAAAAGATGTCAGAAAAAGTAGTGAATGGTGGTTTCTGTCACTGTGATATGTAATCTGCAAATAAATAAGATCACATATTAAGGTTGTTTGCAGTGAGAATGTGAGAACATAAAGCCACAAAGACTGAGCCATTATTGTCCAAGGGGGAAGCTGAGAGCTTTGAAATAAATTGATTGCTTTCATCAAAAAGCCCCTTTCTCACCAAAGTCTGTCCATGATACTGGGTCTGTTTCCTGTGCTCACTGGGCTTGGAGCAGCCCCTGGTGTTCTGGGTTGCCCCTTCAATCCAAGGCCCCCTGTCTCCTGCTTGGAGGTTTGTGTTTGAGCTCACACTTACTTCCCATAACTGCATATGTCACAGAGACATATATGGCCCTGTCCCCAACTTTCGAGTTGCTCCTTTTAAGCTAGGTTGTGTTTTCATGGATGTCCCTGGAAATTGCAAAATGTTTCTGAACTGACAAAGCATACCACTGATGTTTTCATATTGTTTTACTCACTACTGCCACCCACTCCATCTCTTCCCTGGAGCCTGGTGGACACAGTGCATGTTGTAATGAGTAAGGGTGAAGCCAGAGGCTTTGCAGGAATGGCTCACAGATTCCCGGACCTGGCTCACATCTTCCTCAAATACACCAGCTGAACTTCACACAGAACAACTACACTGTAAACCAATGTCTTCTACATGAAATAAAAGTCTAGAATAGAATGAAAGAAAATGCAGGTGTGTACATGGTCTGGCCTATATTATACATAGTTCCCAAATTGTCCTGAGCTCAGGTTGTCACAATTTCCCACACTGCCCAGTGTCAAGCAAACTGCAGGTGCCTCTCTCCAGTGTTCCCTTTGCAATATGGGAAGTGGGTGAACATTCAGGACATTCGAAGAAAGATCTGGTGTGTCCTGGTGACAAAGATGTAATATGCTTTTTATATCACTGCACTTTGTCTTCTCTTCTGCATGAAAAAGTTGACCATTGCTTGGAGAAATCCTGTGACACTCTAGAACCAGGCTACCTGTAACGACCCTCACATTTGGTCAGATTGTTGCTGACATCAGGTTGGAGACATGAAAAAAATCATTTATGTGCTAGCATTGCCTTTACCCCAGACACTAAAAAATGTGTCATTAGGATCCAAATAAATTAAATCAGAAATGAAAGAGGAGAAGTTATAGCAGACCCCACAGAAATACAAGAAATTTTAAGAAAATACTATGAACAACTATGTGCAATTTGGAAAAAATGGATAAGTTTTTAGAAACTTCGAAGATTAAATAAAAAAGAAACAGAAAATCTAAGTATGCCAATTACTAACAATGAAATTGAATCAGTGATCAACAAGCTTCCAACAAACAAATGTCCTGGACCAAATGACTTCACAGGCAAGATTTACCAAACATTCAAAAAAGAAATAACACCTATATCTCTCAAGGTATTTCAAAAAAATTCAGGAAGAGGGAAGGCTCCCAAATTCACTTCATGAGCCCACAATCATCCTGATTCTGAAACCAGATAAAGACACTACAATAAAACGATAATATAAGCCAATATCTCTAATGAACACAGATGCAAAAATTCTCAACAGAATATTAGCAAATCAAATCTGCAATACATTAAAAAAATCATACACCACAACCGGTGTGATTCATTTCCTGAGACGCAAGGTTGATTTAATATATGAAAATCAATTAACGTGATACAGCACATAAATTTAAAAAAAAGATTATTTTAATAGACACAGAAAAGGCATTTGACAAAATTCAGTCACCATTTATGATAAAAATGCTCAACAAGGGAGGAATAGAAGGAACACTTCTCAATTTATAAAGGTCATATATGACAAACCCTCAGCTAACATCATACTCAGTGGGGAAAAGCTAAAAGCATTTTCCTTAAGATCAGGAGCAAGACAAGGATATCCACTCTCACCACTCTTATTTAACATAGTACTGGAACTCCTAGCCACATCTCTCAGACAAGAAAAACAAAAGAAAGCATCCAAATAGAAAAAGAAACTATCGTTATTTACAGATGACATAATACTATATATAGAGAATCCCAAATATTTGACCCCCAAATTTTTTGGAACCAATTTAGTAAAGTAGCAGAATACAAAATCAATATACAGAAATCAGTTGCATTCTTCATTCTTATACATCAATAACAAACTAGCAGAAGAAGAAATAAGAAAACAATCCCATTTACAACTGCATAAAAAATACCTAGGAATAAATTTAACCAAGGAAGAAAAAGACCTGTATTCAGAAATGTATAAGATAATGAGGAGGGAAGTCAAAGAAGACACAAATAAATGGACACATATACCATGTTTGTGGATAGGAAGAATTAATGTAGTTAAAGTGTCTATTCTACCCAACACAATCAATGGATTCAATGCAATTCCCATCAAAGTACCAAAGGCATTCTTCACAGAAATAGAACATATAATCCTAAAAGTTATATGGAACCATAAAAGACCTAGAATAGCCACATTAACCATAGGAAAGAAGAAGAAAGTTGGAGGAATCACGCTACCACACATCAAATTATGTTAACATTGCCATAGTTATCAAAACAGCATAGTATTGGCATAAGAACAGACACATAGATTAATGGAACAGAAAAGAAAGCCCAGAAATAAATCCATGTTTATATGACCAGTTAATCTACAATAAAGAAAGCAAGAACTTAAAATGGGGTAAAGAGAGTCTTCAGCAAACTGGAAAGATACATGCAAAAAAAAAAATGAAGTTGGACCAACTTTTACACCATATACAAAAATAAAATCAGAATAAATAAAAACTTAAGTATAAGACCTGAAACAATAAAACTTCTAGAAGAAAATACAGAAAGTAAACTCTCAGATATTACCATTAGCAATACTTTTAACGATGTATCTCCTCAGTCAAGAAAAACAATAAAAAAACAAATGGGACTACATCAGACTTAAAAGCCCCACCCCATTTTTTACAGCAAAAGAAACCATCAACAAAACAAATGAAAGAAAATATTCACCAGTGAGGCAAATGACAAAGGCTTAACATCCAAAATTTATAAGAAGCTCATATAACTCAACAGTAACCAAACAAACAACCCAATTAAAAAGTGGACAGAAGACCTGAATGGACACTTCTCCAAAGGGGACATACAGGTGGCCAATAGACACATGAAAGATGTTCAACATTACTTATCATCAGATAAATGCAAATCAGCACCACAATGAGATACCACATAACTCCTATCAGAAAGGCACTCACTGATAAATCAATCAACAACAAATGTTGGTGAAGATATGGAGAAAAGGAAACCCTTTTACACTGCTGGTAGGACTGCCAATTCATCTCACCAGTATGGAAAACAGTATGGAGGTTCCTCAAAAAATTAAAAATGGAACTACCTTATGATCCACTCCTGGGTATTTACCCAAAGAAATCCAAAACACGAATTTAAAAAAATACATGCACCCCTATGTTTATTGCAGCATTATTTACTATATCCAAGATATGGAAACAACGTAAATGTCCATCAATAAATGATTGAAAAAAGAAGCTGTGGTACATTTACACAATGAGATATTACTCAGCAATAGAAAAGAATAAAATCTTATATTTTTGCAGCAAAATGGATGGAACTAGAATATATCATGGTAAGTGAAATTGGTCAGATTAAGACAAATACCATACAATCTCACTTAAATGTGGAATCTAAAGAACAGAATAAACAAATGATCAAATAAAAAAATAACAAAAAGCCAATAAAAACAAATGAAAAGCTCATTTAAAATATGGCAGATCAGTATGCTAAGTGATATAAGGCAGACAGAAAAAAAAACATGATCTACGTTATTACACTCATACATGTAACATAAAATTGAAAACAACAAAGAAATAAAATTCATGGACACAGTCAGTAATTTAGTAGTTATCTGAGGGTAAGGGAAGTGGAGAGAAAAGTATAAAGACACAAATATATGGGATGGAAAGAGAACTGACTGGGTGATGAATACACAGTGAAATGCATGGAGGATGTAATGTAGAATTGCTCACCTGGAGCCTATGTAATTTTTACTAATCAATGTTACCTTAATAAATTTAATAATAAAAAAAGAAAATGTGTCATGAGAACAAGAAATTATGGATCTATGTGTCTGATGGAGACAGATGCAAGCATCCTAAAGAAATGTTGATAAACCAAATACAATTGTACATAAAAGGTAACACACTGTCCTTGATGCCATTTATTCAGGTAATGTGAAAGTGACAAAATTTTAAAAACCAGTTAATTAAATGCTGACCCTATGTAAAGAAGTCTGTCAGTTAACATTTGATTCATTTAGCTATAAATCTGAAACTAATGCAAATATGGGAATAATTCTTGTAGAACCTAATACAATCATGTACCACACGATGATATTTCACATATACAATGATGGTCCAATAAGATTATAATGGAGTTGAAAAATTCCTATTGCCTATTGCCATTGTAATAGTTGTAATGTCATAGCACAATGTATTACTCATGTGTTTGTGGTGATGCTGGTGTAAACAAACCAACTGTACTGCCAGTTATGTAAAAGTATAACATATATAATTATGTACAGCATGTAATACTTGATAATAAATTACTGTTACTAGTTTATGTATTTACTAAACTATAAAAAAATAAAAAAATAAAAAACCCAGTTAATTAGAAAAGAAAATTCTTATAATTATCAGACAAAATTATGGCCTATCTAAATAAAGACTATTTGCAAATATAGCATGCCCCTTGTAATCATGAATGATTAAAGAATCTCAAGTAATTGTGAATCAGACAGGAATGACTAACAGCACATCTTCTATTTAATATTTTCAATGAGACAAGAGAAAATAAATAAAATAAATATTAAAGTAAATAAATGAGACATTATTCAGATATGATGTGTGTGTATTCTTCCCAAATAATAACATGTATATTACTAAGGTATAACAATTAGTAAGGTATTTTGGTAAACTAAGTGCAAGAAAGAAATAGTTGCATTTCTATAGATAAGGGAAAAATATAATTAAAAACGATTCCATTCACAAAAGTTTCGAATATATCCCATATATAAGAAGCACTGCAAAATTCATTCTTAAATCTCTTCTTTCAAACGTCAGATTGTTTACTTTCATTAAATCTGAGTGATTAAAAAAAAGAAAAGCATGGCCTGCTATCAGTCTGATATGCTGTACTGAGACAGTTATATTGAAATCAATGTCTGCTTTGTTCACTGCCAACCTTAATCACCATTTTGACTTGCACCCTGCTATATAAGCTTTTCTAAAGTCTCTTCTTTTCAATATTCTCTCATTGTCAGAGGAGACTCTAAAGACACAAAACGATATCGTTTCTCAGAGTTGTCTTATATTGCATCAGTGAAGTACCTGGTGTTCCAAAATACAAGGTACCCTTGTGACAATACATAAAATAAGCTGGTAAAGAATGTATTGAGTGATGGCCATCCTCATCATCACAGGGTTACCCAACTGGGCACACAAAGCAGCAAATCATCTGCTTTCTCTCTGAATTCTACTTGGAATTAGGAAAAAAGGGGGACAAGTCCCCTGATCAGGGTAAACAAACTGCAGTAACTTTGATCCAACAAACTAATAAAAGCTGTCTCATCAGAAAGAAACTGCTGTGTTTTGGGATCTGATACAGCTATGAGTGATTGTTTAATAGTGAGCCTTGTGTCATGTAGCAATTTCAACATACTTCTGCACACTCCAGCACTCAGAGCTCGGGGGTTCCTTGAGAGTTACTCACAACCACAATTCATCTAATTCAGAGATTCTCAGTGACCTGATGGCAAATATCCTCCAAATGTGAGTGCTCCAGCACAACATTCACCCTTGTCACAGTTTCACAGGTCCCCTTCCCACTCCAACACCTGGAGCACTTTTTTCCTGATGTTGTCCTGATGTCTGGTACTCCCTTCCAAGAGCTTGGGGGTTCCTGTCCTTATCTTGTCATGGGAGCTGTGCAAGTGCATAGAGCACACAGGTGATGTCTTGACATATTCTACAAAATATATCTTGCATCTGGCATTTCCAAAAAAGTGTTCTACCTTCCCATCAACATGTCTAGAAGACTTCAGGGTAAGTGGGGGTGAAATTAGGGCACTAACAGTTGTTTGAAATAAAACCGTCTCACTTCTCTGCCCACATGTTGATAACTTATCATTTGAGCATCAAAGAAGTGGACTAAGAAATACATTTTTGGGGCTCACAGGTACTGGATATTACATTGAAATGCACACGTGCACATTGTAGTAAAAATCAAAATGGCTTGTTTTGTGGTTTTTTTAGTTTCCAAGATTAAATAATCAAATACTGAGGTTATATTGGGGAAATGAAAGTATCATTAATCACAATTTCAACCAAATAATAATAATTAAAAAACCCTGATGTCAGAAGAAAGATTGAGTTATTTAGTCTATTTGATGATCCTGAGTTCATAATGGAGCTAAGGTGTGAAGACATAATTGGATTTTTTCATTCTGAACCCTTTAAGTAGACCTAAGCAGAATTTATGAATGCATGTCAGCTTGAGGTTGAAAAACTCACTGAAAAACACTCTGACTGTAAACTACATCTGGGAAGCAGTGTTCAGACTCTGAGCTGTTAAAGACAAGCTTGTACCTTGAGACTTAGAAGTCAGGTAAGTCTACATTCTTCCGCTGGAGATGCAGAAATATAGTGAGACAATCAAACACATTCTACCCAGGACCTCTGTACATGGAGGTAAACCGATGATAATAGGAAACAAATATTGTAATTTCTCATTTTACCACTGCTGCTGAGAAAGTTGACCCTGTGCAAGGACTTCCCTCAAAATGAAGAAGGAAATCAATTAAAGTAAATTTGGAAATTAGTCATCTGCAGCCCACCTAATTTTTCTGTGGCCATACAGAAATAAATAAAACCACGGTTACATGTATAAAATCTATAAACCAAGGTATATCCACCAGAGTCATGGGAATCTGCTGTTAGACAGCTCTAACTCCAGGCACCCCAATAATTTTGCTGGAATTTGTGTGGACTTCTTGCCACATTAGAAAAGGGCCACTTAGCTGTCATTACTTTTTTATTTTCATTTGAGGTCAGATTTGCTTTATTATCTGAAAGTTCTCCTGTCCTTATTTAATTCCCCCTGCATTTTAATAACACAGGTATTTCCCAGTAAAATCTATGCAAACATGATTTTTCCTTGGTGTCTGTTTCTTAAAGAGGCATACAGAACCAAAAAACTTATCTTTGATGCTCACCAAAAGCTTGACTTCATTTTTAATATTTGGCTAGTGACATCTAACTTCCCTTTTAGCCCCACATCTGGACAAGTTGATAGAAAGCACAGATGTGCTTCTTTCTATGGTACCTTTGGAAGCCAAAATGTCTTGCCTGTGGGGACTTTTCCCCAGTCTTACCTCATGGCCATTGTGAAGGTCCATCTTACTCTCTCTGCTCTGCCCAAAGTAAGCTTGACCTGCTTTGCCTACTAGGCCTCTCTAGTTGTCTTCAGTGTGAGTAAAAAAATCGTCTCTGAACTCCAGTTGGTATGTGGAAGATCACAGTGAAGGCATGACAATCATGTCATGTGAAGGCCACCTTGATTTCAGGTGAGACCACAAAAATTGGCACCGTGAGAAATATTCTTGGACAAGGACCACACCTAGCAAGGTCTTTATCCTTCTGCTTTGCTTTGTAACAATGCTGTGCATTCCTGTGCATATATCCATAGATTTGGCCCTATTTCCTATGGTAATTAGTTTATTTCTCAGTTATTTTATTGCATTGTTTACCTCTCAAATGTCTATTTGATTTTTTTTTATATATTTTCAATTTCTTTTTGAAAATGTTTTTTTTGTTCACAGATTTCCTTTCTGAGATCATCTTTGTGTGTCTGGGTACTCTGTCAACATTAATTCAGCTCTCTGAGTGTTTTAAGAACAGCACCTTTATATTCTGTGCCAGTTAGATCATATATATTCAAGCCTGTAAGTTCCTTTTCTGGAAACTTTAATTATTTTTCTAAGTGGCTTTCAATCCTAAGGTACTCATTGTATTTGATACGTTTTATTGCCCTGGGCATGAGCAGATATGGAGAAATCATTTTTCCTTTCCTCTCTTCCCAGTTGGTATCACTGTGGTGCCTTTAAGCATTTTTGTCTTGGTTGCTTAAACTTCTATCACTGGAACCTTCTGTAAAAAGTGGGATTCAGTTTTTGGATCCAGTTGCCTTGGTCGTGATGTGCCTCCTCTTTTGGAAAATGTGGTGGGTGAGGGTGTGCTGTGCCTCTGAGATTATTGCAGAGAAAAGCTGCTGTGTCTGTGTTTTGGAGTTTTCCTGTGCTCTACTTCCAGTTTCCTTAGGTGTGGGTCTTGTTGGAAAAGATGCAGGTGTTTCCCTTTGCTCCCCACCCTGTGACCAGTTGTCTGTAGAGAAGACATTAGGTAGCGTTGGGGTGACTAGGTTTGGAAGAGAATTAGGGGAAGCAGCCAGGTTCAGTGTCCCTGGTTTCTGCCTCGGTTTAGAGGCAGGGTTGTCTGTGGCTGCCTGTTTCTTGCGGTAGCATCTTTGGTTGCTGAGTATATTTCAACACTAGTCTGTTCATCAGGGGAGCCTGGGTGTGACACAGCCTGGCAAGATTGGAGAAGGCTGTGATCACTTTTGTCATGGATGGAGTGCATGCTACAGTTCAGGCTTTCTTCTCTCTTCTGAGCTCGTGCTTCACTCAGTTACATGTTTTATTCTCATCAGCATTAACACAGCAGCTGGCTCTAAGCTTCAAACTCGCATAGAGCCTACCTGTGGTCACAGTGCCATGCGGCAGCTGGGGGTCCTATTCTCATCCAGTGAAGTCCAGATGTTTTGTTCAGGCTCTAAACCACTCAAGGCACAGCTCTCTGGCAGTGGCCCTAGTGCACTGCTGCTCAGTCAGTTTTTCAAGTTGCCCAAGCTCTCACAGGATTTAAGCCATTCTTGCCTTTGCTCCTGTCACCACTTGACCTCCAAGATGCCTGGGGTCATGTTGCCCATTGGCCAATGTCCCCTGGCTCCATTCTAAGTTCTTCAGTCAGCCACAGTCAGGTCTTGATCTGCAACCATGGCTCTGCTCTACTGTGCTCCCTTCCTTCTCTCCCTTTTGCCCCCTTTCTCTGACCTTCAGTTGTTTTCTTGTGATGCATGAATCTCTCAGATGAAACTGTGCTACTTAGGGTTTTCTGCATTGCATCCCAGTTGATCAATTGTATTTTCCAGGAAAAGTTTCAGGGGTCACCTCTCTCACCACCCTCTTAGAATTTCTAGAGATGATGTGGGGCACAGAAATGTCCACATTTTTACTGAAACTCCCTTCTTTATTGAGTACTAAGGAAAGAGCTATGAGTTATCAGTCTCCATTTCCATGGTGCTCTAGGTCTAGGACAGATTTCGTGAAAGTTAGAACAATAAATGACAGAAGGTAATGTTGGTATGTGTGTCAATCTACACTTACATAAATGAAGAATGAGTGGTCATCATGTAGTAGGGAAGACAAAGACACTGAGGATAAAGATCCTTAGCGGGTAGTTCCCTGGTGGTGTAGTGGCTTAAGGCTTTGGCGCTGGCGCTGTCAGTGCTGCGGCCTGAGTTCGATTCCCAGTCAGGGAGCTACCCACATACCAAAAAGCAAAAAAAAAAAAAAAAAAAAAAAAAAAAAAAAAAAAAA
>PVJL010012543.1:0-14730 GCA_004026885.1 Lyroderma lyra | reverse complement strand
TTTAGAACCACAGAAATGATGAAATCCCTCAGGATGGTCTCTGCCAAAATATAAAGCAGGCCACATAAAAACTGTGAAATAGAAATTTTCACTCACTGCTGATAGTCACTGTAAATAACATCACCTCCTTGTTTATTAGTTGGAGAAAAAAGTAGAAATTAGAACCACAAAGAAAATTCAAAAATTGTCACCTAGGCAGCTGAGATGTTTGAGGAAATCACTCCTCCCAAGCAGAAGTTTTTCATTAGCCAGATGTTCATATGCTGCTAGCTCTGATCCCTGTGTTCAGTGTGCTCTGGGTACACATTTTTAGTGACCCTTTCTATCTTCTAGTGTCCTGTGGACCCCTGAAACTTAGCCCTCCTGTGTCCTGCAGGATGTTTCTGTCTGGGCTCACGCTGACTTCCTTTCACTGTGTCTCACACAGTAATAAACAGCCGTGTCCTCAGTTCTTAGGTCGGTCATCTGCAAATACAACATGTTCTTGGCATTGTCTCTGGAGATGGTGAATCAGTCCTTCACAGAGTCTGCATAGTATTTCTGACTTCCAACACACCATATAATTGCCACCCACTCCAGTCCCTCCTCTGGAGCCTATCAGACCCAGTTCATGGCATAGTTACTGAAGGTGAATCCAGAGGCTGTACAGGAAAGTCTCAGAGACACTCCAGACTGCACCAATTTTCCCCCAGACTCCACCAACTGCACCTCACACTGGATACCTGCAAACACATAGACGTCCTGGTCAGAAAACTGTTTCTTTCATGCATACAGTTTCTTTCATTCATTTTCAACTCAAATATTCAGAGTCTCTTGTCCTCCATAAATTGCCTTTTAAAATAGTCATAAGGATAACCCAGATCAGCCCAAACTCCATGGTGTGTCATCTGTGTTTAGTCCTGATCACAGACTGGGGACACCTGGGAATCCTGAAGCTAGGGTTCCTTTCTCAGAGCTGCAGGATCAGGGCTGGGCTGGTATTCATCAGCAGAGTGGGCCTCTATTTGCATGTCCTCACAATATATAGGGAGTTCAGGGGTTGGGCACCTACAGAGAGTGCAGTGCCTCAGTCCAGGCATGAGTATTTCTATGCAGTATTCCCTGGGCAGTGTTGAAATTGGGAGAAAATTGCCTGTATCTGGAGAAAGATCTTTGGTATGCTGGTGAGAGAGAAATGAACTTCTCTCTGTGCTGCTCCACATTGTCTCTACTTCTGCAAGGGCAAGTGGTTCCAGGCTTGGAGAAAACATTGACACTCTGGATACAGGTAATTTATAATAAATCACAGATTTTGTCAGATCATTGGTGAGACCTATGTTAGAGGCTTAATAATTTGATCATTCATGTCCCCAGTATGACATTCACTCCAAACACTGACAAATGTGTAACAAGGATAAGAAATTAGGGGTCTCTGTCCTATGGAGACAGATGCAAACATCCTAAAAAAGTGTTTGTAAATAAAACACAATTGTATAAAAAGATAAGACACTTTCTTTGAGTGCTGTTTATTAAGGTAATGTGAATGTAATCAAATTTTAAAATTCAATCAATCCAATTTGATTGTAGAAGAAATATTCCCATTATTATCAAACAAAATGAGGGCTTACCTAATTAAAGATGATCTGTAAATAAAGTATGTTCCATTTAATATTGAATGATTCAAGGATTGCACAATGATTGTGAGTGACACAAGAATGGCTGCCAGCATGTTTTCAACTCAATATTTCCACTGAGACACAGGGAAATATGTAAAATGAATTATTGTAATAAATAAAATTGTCAATATTCAGACATGAGAGGAGTGTGTTCCACCCACTAACTAAATGTACAATAATATATACAAATTTGTAAGATATTTTGGTAAACTAATTCAGTACTAAGTGTAAAAAAAATGTAATTTTTGCATTTCTACATATAAAGAAGAAAAAATATAGTTTATTAAGAAAGGTAATTCCAAGAACTGCAAAATACAGGCTGAAATCTCTTTTCCTCAAACTTCTGGTTGTTCATACTAATTAAATCTATATGTATTTTTCAAACTCTAGGAAACAAGAGGGCCTTTACCCAGTCCACTGAAACGCTGATATGCTGCATTTAAATGCTTATGCTAACAACATTAATGTCTTCTTTGTTCTTTGCAGTCTTTAATAGCCATTTAAAATCCCACCCTGCTGGATGAGTTCCTCCAATATCTTGTTCTTTTTCCATTCTCTTGTGAATTGCTGCAATTTTCTTATCTCTTTTTCTCAGAATAGGAACTGAAGCCACAAAGCCTCCTGTCTTCTCAGACAGTTGCCTGATTTGTAGTAATGAGGTACCTGTTGTACCAAAGCAAAAGGTGTCCTAGTCACAAAGCATACAGTCAGCTGGTAGGTGGGGTATTGAGTGATGGCCATCCTGGTTTTTACAGAGCCACCCAGCAGGGCATACATCCCAATCAGGTGCTTCTTTTGTGAGTTTCACTCAAAATTTAGGGAAGAGAAAAGACAATTCCCCTCAAGTTAAGATAAGGATGAACAATCTTGAAAGCATTTGATTCAAAGTGTTGAGAGATCAGTACTGTCAGGAACAAACTGCTGTGTGTTTGGATCTGGTACAGCCATGTGTGATTGTTCAACGGTGAGCCTTAGGTCCTGCAGCAACCCCAATGTGCTCCTCTACTCTGCAACTCTCAGAAAGAGGAAACTCTTTCTATGTTATTCACAATCAGAATTCCTCTAATTCAAGTATCCTCAGTAAACTGATGACAAACACCCTTTAAATGAGTTCCTGCACAGCATCCTCCCTGGTCACAGTTTCATGGATATCACCCCAACCCCAACATCTGCAACATTTTGTCCTGACACTGCCCTCCCTGCTAGTTCTCTGTCCCCTATCAGTGTGGTTTCAATCTTTCTCCTGTCCTGGGAGTCCTTCCCAGTTCATAGAAGACTCAGGAGATGTCCTGATACATTCTGACATATCTATTGTATACTTGGCTTTTCTAACAAGTGTTCTCTCTTCTTCTTATCAACATGTCCAGAAGACATTAGTGTGTATGGAACAAATCAAAGGACTCACAGTTTTTTTTTTTAATAAAACTGTCTCAACCTTCTGTCCATGTCAGATTACTTACTTTTATTTTTTCATCAAGTGAATTAACTGAAAATTATGTTTTTGGGGCTCAAATGCTCTGAACCTCACACTGGAATGCAGATGTGTGCACATTGTATTAAAAACCAACAGTAGTCACTTTTTGTTATTTTTTAGTTTCCTAGATTAAATAATCAGATACTGAGTTTTGATTGGAGAACTGGAATAGCAAGATTTTTCTTTAACCACAATTTTAGTAAAATAATTTTTAAAAATTTGATGTCAGGAAAAAGGTGATTGTTTCATTTTCTGTATTTCTGATTATGCTGAGGGCAAAATAAAGCTGCAATGTCATTGCTCAATGGGTTCCTAATTCTGAACCTCACAAATAAATCTAAACAGAAATCATGGAAGCAGGGCACCTTAAGTTCACTCAACATGGGAAACACATTGACTGTAAACTGTATCTGGGGTGTTGTGTGCAGGTTCTGGGGTGTGCAGGACCAGCTCCAAACCCCAGACTCAGAATTTCAATAAGTCTGTATCCTTCTCCTGGGGTAAGAATAGGAATAGTGTGGTAGAGTCAAAGGCATTCTATCCAGGATCTCTGTACATGGATGTAAAACAATGATGATATGAACAAATCTTGTCATTCAACATGTAAAGATTGTTACTGAGAAAGTAAACTCTGAGCCAAGTCTTCCCACAAAATTAAAATGGAAATCAGATGAGGTAAATGTGAAAATTAGAGTCTTTTGCAGCACACATGTTTCCTCTGCATGTCCTCAGAGAAGCAAACAAACCATACTTACCTATGGCAAAGCCATCAACCAAGACACACCCACCTTTGAGCCATGGGAATATTCTGATAAACATCTCTAGTTTCCAGCCACTTCAGTTATTTTTCTGGGCTTTGTATGGATTGCATAGCACTTTCAGAAAGGTTGATCTAGCCTTCCTTACTTCTGTCTTTCAATTAAGGACGAACAGACTTGCATCATTACCTGATAGCTCCCCTGCTATATCCATCATCTTGCCTGCATTTTAATGACATAGATATTTCTCAGTAAAATTCATGGAAATATAATATTTTCTTGGTGTCTGTTTCTTAGAAGACCCAGACAGACACTAAAACACGTATTTCAAATAAAAGGCCTGACTTTATTTTTAATGCTTGACTGGTGATTCTTTTATTCTCTTTTCCTTGGTTTGACATCTGGACAGGTTGATTAAAAACACACACATGCCTTTTCCCATGGTGGCTTGGGAAGGTAAAATTTCCTGCATGTGGGAACTTTTTTCAGGCTCACTTAATGGCTAGTGTGAATGCAGATCTCACTCCCTCTGCTCTGCCCAAGCTATGCTGGACTTCTTTTGTGCACCTGGCTTCTCCAGTTGTCCCCTGTTTAAATAATAAAAATTCCTTCAAAGTCACTTGTTATGTGGAGGGTAACTGTATAGACCTCAAAACCACATGTCATGTGGAGGTCATCTTGATTTCAGGAGTGACCACAATAATTGACACTGTGAGAAACATTCCTGGACAATAACCACATCAATAAAAATCTTTCTCCTTCTGCTTTGCTTGTTAACAGGCTCTGTTGTGTAATGAGAGCTTTGTTGTTGGATGCACTGCCTTGTGCCATATTTCTTTAGTTCTTCCTTGTCTGTATAACGTGATTAACTGTCTCAGTCTAACATTTTGACAAATATATGGTGTTTAGACAGAAACATGGCATTGCAAATGCCACATGGTGTTCTCAGATCCTCTTTCTGAGATTGTGTGTATCTTAGAATCAATACTGTGTCTCAAAACCAAAATAAGCTGTGACTGACAATAGCATCAGAGGAATGGCTTTTATTCTGTGACCTATTGGTTGTGTGACTCAAACAAGTGCTGTCTCTGATTTTTGTAGAGGACTCAGGAATTAAAGTATATGGCCCATTAGATGGTACATCATTGAAAAATGAGCTGTCATTGTTGGAAGATGTGGGTTGGTGAGGTTCACAGTTCAATTGGCTAAGGGCTTACATAAATCCTTTATATATCTTTTATAGGGCTAATATTGCCCCTTCTGCCTGTGTCACAAAAAGCAAACAAATATTGTTACCTTTTCAGTAATAAAACACAGCACCCACAGAACCCATGTGAATAACCAAGGGTTAATTCAATCATTTACAAAGAGGAGACTGTTGTTGATTAAAATATTGACTTTGGGCTCTCTGGAAGAAGAAACTTGTAAATACAAACAAAGTAGAAAAGACCCACCTAAGTTCAACTAAAACTCAATAAAATTAAAGAAAAAGAGGAAATAAGAGAAGGGCAAGGAGCAAAAACAAAACCCAAACCAAAAGCACCCCCCCAAACAAAACCAACTAACAACCAAACACCTGGATACAATTTCTCTACCAGTCTGACTCACACAGTATACTGTGCACTTGAAAACGTTTCCTTCTATAAAAGTGAATCGTTTGTACATCAGAGCCATCACTGTGTGGCACAAAATTATTAATCTGGGAAGACTACCTGAGACAGTTTCACATCAAACTTGAGTTACCATTTTATTAACCCATCAGAGTCTCTCTCTCCGGGCAATTTTGAAAACTGTAGTACTGTTGAACCCACACTAATATTCCCATGGCCCATATCTCCACTCAATCAATCACAGCCAGATTTTTGTCTCTTAGACCACGTCATGCAAAATTTCACATCAGTAATATGAACATTTTGCACATTGAACTTTGGTTCTGAAAGAAGCAAATGCAAAGTCATGTAGAATATGGACATATTAAAGTAGGCACAAATTGTTAATTCTAAAGGGTGGATCTGTTTCTGAAGTAATCAAGGTTTCATTATGGATAGGCTTGCAGAATGGGGCCATTCTGACAGATAGAATAAATAGCTTTCCCTATCTGCTCAGACTTTCAGTGGGAAGAACCATATCTGCCTACAGGAAAGAACACTTTGGACAGCCACAAGAGTCAAAGCTAGAAGAATCTCTAATTAAACTCAATGAGCATGAGACCCTGTAGAAAAATATTGGGTCAGCTCTTAAGGTTATTGAACTCTAATTTACCCAGACCTTCTGACCAGAAGAACCTCTTCCAGTAATATTTCCTGATTTAAAATTCCCTAGTGGTGTAGTGGCTTAAGGCTTCGACACTGTCAACGCTGCAGCCTGGGTTTGATTCCCAGCCAGGGAAATACCCATATACAAAAAAAAATTTTTTTTTAAATTTCCTGGTTCATTTTAAATAAGTATTGGGAATTAAATGCATATCTTAGGAATTGGCTCATTAAATGTCAGGTAAAAAATGTTAAATGTGGTAAAGATGCCAACTACAGGTGGCTGAAAAATTAAATAGAACAAGTCATTTTAAGAAGTGAAAATGGCCAATGAGGACAAACAATTTCTATGAAGAAGTTGTGCAAAATGAGACATGGGGAGAACTGATTGGTTTAACATCCCAAGAAGTTAATTACACCACTTTGACAATTTTTTACATAGATCAAAATTTAGAATGTATTAAAGAGAGAATGAAACTTGCAGGAACAGGAGAAAAAGAATGTTCCAAACACACTCGGTTTGTTCATGAAAAATAACACACATTACACATTATATACTCTGGTCTGGGTAAACCTCATATTTAATGTTAGTGTTTAGTGTGTGAAAAGGAGAGGGACATGAGGGTTCAGAAGTATCTTGTAACATGCAGAATTTTTTATTAATCTCAAAAGTCAGAACATTTCTTGTTAATTTGATATTTATAATTTTGGGAATTTGGCATGTAATTGTTCATGTAAGTGGATTAACACTTATAGATAGCATCAGTGAGTGTAAAAAGGCACAGAATAATTACTTTTAAATGTGTTTGCTAAACGTTATACTTATTTCTAATACATCAATCCTTATAAGACAGAAAGCATGGTGGCTGATCACCCTACATGAGGACAGTCGATGCTTGTGTGAAGAAAGTGTGTGGGCCCAAAACCATGCTGGAGTGTGGGCAAAATGTCCCTCAATCAAGGAATTTTGAGAAACCCAAAAATGCTATGTTTTTTTCAACCAAGGAAAGCAGCTCATATGGGGACAGAGTGACATTAATTACCTGGGTGAGAAATCAACCACATTTGCAAACAGTTACCTTTTACTTCTTGCCTGCAGTGAGAATGAGAAATTAGAGACACAAAAAGAGAAGCAGGCAATGTCTCAAGGGAGTATAAAAGGAGAGAAAAATTACTGATCCCAGTAGGAAGGTCTTATGCAATTCTTCTAGGCAACAGTTTCTGAGCTGGGCCCTTCTGTGTGGTGGACGTGAGCCTTCTAGGGAAGTTCTGAGATGCCCCTGGAGCTCCTGAGTCTCCCTGCTGTCTTGACCATACTCTAGTGTCCTGAGCCACGCCCTATGGCCCAGCTTTTCTTTCCACTGCATTGAAGCTTGTATTCAGGCTCACATTGAGTTTCTCTCATTGTTCCTCACACAGTAATACTCATCCATGTATGCAGGTAATTTGCAGGTCAAGCATGTTCTTCTGGAGATTGTAAATTGGTCCTTAACAGAGTCTGCATAGTGTATGAGGTAAGTACTACTGTCACTACTAATGTTTGAAGCACACTAAAGTTTTATATTGATACCTGTCAGGTCTGTGCATGACCTAATCAGTGAAGGTTAATCCAAACTTGACACAGAGACCCCCCACAGCTCCACAAAGTCTCTCCCAGACTTTATCATCTACACCTCACATTGGACACCTGCAAACACAGAGAAATACTGGTCAAAAAACTGTGACACATCCAGTTTCTTTCACTCATATTCACTCACATACATAGTGTTTCTTGTTATTCATAAATCACCTCTTAAAATAGCAACTAGTAAATACCAACTGAGCCAAAATTACCTGATGAGTCATTTGTGTTTTGTCCTGTTCTAGGAATTGGAAAACATGGGAATCCTGGGGCTTGGGCCTCTGCCCAGAGATGCAGGGTCAAGGCTGGGAGTGGTTTCATCAACAGAGGGAGGCCCCTATTTGCATGGTCTTCTACTATATAAGGAGATCTAAAGTTGGGCAACTACAGAAAAGGCAGTAATGCACCTACATAAAACATTTGATTTAGGTACATTCTATCAGAATTTTACAGTTAAAGTTAAACACTGCAGCACAGAGAATCTGTGCAATTTGTCCAAGAGCACATATCAGTTGAGAGTAAACCCCAGTATCTGGGTCTCTACTCCTCCCCCCTTGAATCCAACTGCCCCGCTGAACTAGCTCCAGGGCTCAGTTGAATTTTCTGCATTGAGTTTGAAGAACCCATACCTGTAATGAAAACATGTGTAGTTTTCTGCATTGTAGTATTTACATAAGAATGTCTAGAGAAGTGAAATTCATGTAGATGTATTTCCATAAGTTTGAAGTTTTTCATGTTACTGTTTATCTGTAAATCTTTTCCTACCAATTGTTTATTTGTTTACTTGTAGTACAATAGCTTCACTGATGCATATTAAACTGCACAGTAGAGAGGGATGCAGGTATTATCTGAATCTATAGGCATTATATTGGACCTAAAAGCAAGGAGCAAATGTAGGAAGAGCCCCACCCACTTGTCTTCTAATTGGGTTATTCCCAGTGACCCACTTAAGTAACCTGTGGTGATGATGCCCAGCTCAGGTAGACTTCTCATTCAAAAGGCTAGAAGAAAAGGAAAGAGCCACAAACTTGTCAGATGCAAGAAATCCTATCAGTAGGGGGCCTGTGACTTCATAGTGGGGGAGAGAAACTGTTTAACTCTCAATGGACCTGTAAGGTTATATTTGAAACTGCTCAATTTTCATGACATATAGACAAGTGCAAACCTTAATATGTAATTGTGTAAATCATAATTCAATCTATTGACATTTGAACATAAAAATGGAAAAATGCAAACATATATTGTCAGCCACATTGTATTTAATGAAATGTTAATCTGCAGAAATGAACATTTCCTCAGAGTAGAATATTAAAATATATCTTTAATTCATCTCTCAGATATTTACTGACTTCCAATCCATGAGAAACTTCAGTCTTTTAGTATTACATTCCTAATTTTATTTCAAAGTAGATGTGAATTCTGTACAACTGCATGGTATGTCCTTATCCAGTCTGTAGCATCTTTATAAAATGTCACTCCCCTGTGCAAATTTTCCATGTGATCTTCATCAGGAGATCGTGAGAAGAAAGAGACCTGCCCTCAACATCCTATCTCTTTTATTTCTAGACCTCAGTCTTTGTCTTACTGAGCCTCAAGTTGCGAAGCTATATGGACAGCTTGACAGGAGTGAGGAATTGATATTCTCTTCTTATAAGTAGATATCTGTTCATGAGATCGGGGTACAAAAATACACCCAAAAAAGGAACCTTGGCAGCAGGTCTTGTATAAGTCCAGTTGGTGTGCATGCTGATGTAGGTGCCCTTACCTCTGATTACCTCTGGCTTCCTGATCGTCAATGAGACCAAGAGAATAAAAGAGTTGAGAAGATGCTTTTCTATTTTGGGGACTTGGAGATTTTGAGAGTTTAGGAGCTAATGGAAAGGCTGTGAGATTTCCACAAGCACAAGGGCCCATTTACATAGCATCTCTCTACCTAGACATAAAGGGAAAAATTTAAAGAAGATAAAATAATAATATAATTAGTAAAATCAATTAAACTCAGAACCCCTGAGATTAGTAACAATGACCTCATTTAATTCTAATTCACTGTTCTATAAATTGGAGGTTATTGTACTTCTAAATTTATACTTAATGCCACAATTATAGAACTTAAAATTATCCTATTTTCTGGTCATTGGCAAGTTTGGTTATTACATTTATGAGTTTATTCTAAAAAGAGAGGATACCTTTGTGTTTCCACCACCTTTGTGAGACATTTTACTGTCTATGTGTCAGAAAATACTTACAGAACATAAAAGCCCTGAGCAGAGACCAGCCCTTATGCCCCTTAGGTTTTTGAAGAATGAGCTTTGTGATTTCTAAGCACTTCCTGATGGTCCTGAGTGCACTTTCTTATTCAAAGCACCACAGATAAATAGAGACCATTGTCCCTCTTCTTACTCAGTGTTTAATGGTGGTTCCCTTTCAGCATAAGCACTACAGACCCTCCTGTTCAAAGGAAGTCTCCTCTTAGTTGTTTCTATCAACAGACTCCTCCTTCTGCTTTTAATTGTAGCTATAAATCCCCAGTTGCATTTTCTGTATTCAGAGATAAACTTGCTTTTCTATGTTTTTGCAATTGCAAGAGTGTTAAATAAAGCCTTCAGTTCAAATTTTGCCTCTGTTGAAAAAACTTTTCTTTAGTAACAGGCAGAGAACAAAGTGTAAAAAGGCTTTGGAATTCATTATCTACTGGCAGGACACATGGTGTTGAGGGTACTCCTCTTTCACCACAGGCATCCATCATAAGTAGGGACTGAGCTACAGAAACTCATAACCTAGACGTGAAATGTAATAGCTGTCACTCAGAAGAGTTTAATAATTGTTCCACACTTGTGATTTTACTCAAATATTAACTTTATCTTATTGGAATGAAAATATCTGTATCTGTTATTCTATGCCTGCCCTTAGTAGACACCTTGCCTACTAAGTCTGCATATGGAGAGGATTTTACCCTAGGATGTATTCACCTAAATTGTTGCCTACACCTGAGCTAGAGATTATATTTGGAAATTTTGAGATAATGGTATCACACACATTTTAGACTTGAGTGAAGCTTTGAGAAGTTATTTTGGGGGGATGTTGGGATCTCTTAAGTGTACTAACTTTTTTTTTAATTTGTTTTTATTGTTATACTTATTGTTGTGACATCTGATAGCAAGAATTACACAGGTTTCAGGCACACAATTCTACAGTCAACTTGTTGTATGAAATATTCACCACCTAATGTGAATTCTTTTTCCATCACCATACATTTAGCGTCCACTCCCACCTCTTTTACGCCTTCCCCCTTCCCTCTCTCCCCACTCATCCCCAAATAAACATTTAACTATTAATTGTGTGCATGGATTATTCGTTTGGTCATTTTTTTTTCTTTGTTGACTTCAGCTTTATATTCTGCATATGAGTGAAGTCATACAGTTTTGTTTTGTTTTGTTTTGTTTTTGTCTGACTTATTTCGCTAAGCATGATGATTTTCAGGTACATCCATTTTGTTGTAAATGGTAATATTTCACCTTTTCTTATAGCTGTGTAATATTCCATTGAGTATATGTACCACAACTTCTCTATCCAGCCATCTGTTGCAGGGCACTTTTGTTGTTTCCATGTTTTAACCACTGTGAACAGTACTGCAATGAGCATTGGGGTACAAAAATCTTTTCAGACAAAGGTTTTTAAGTTTTTTGGGTAGATCCCCAGAAGGGGGATTGCTGGGTCATATGGTAACTCCAATCTCAATTTTCTGAGGGAGCTCCACACTGTCTTCCATAGTGGTTGTACCAACTTGCACTTCCACCAACAGTATGCAAGTGTTCCTTTTTCTCCACATCCTCTCCAGCACTTTTTATTTCTTGTCTTGTTGAGAATTTCCATTTTAACAGGTGTGAGGTGATTTTGCATTGTGGTTTTGATTTGCATTTCCCTGATAGGTAAAGAGAATGAGCATTTCTTCATATGTCTGCTGGTCATTTGTATTTCCTCATGGGCGAAGTGTCTGTTTAGTGGGCAGAATATCTGCCAACTCAATTAAAAAGTGGGCAGATATTCTGCCCACTTTTTAATTGAGTTGTTTGCTTTTGCTGTTAAGTGTGATTAGTTCTTTATATATTTTTGATGTTAGACCCTTATCTCATGCGTTATTTGCAAAAATTTTCTCCCATTCAGTTTGCTGTCTCTGCTTTATTGAAGATTTATTTTGCTGTGCAGAAGCTTTTAGTTTGATATAGTCCCATTCATTTTTTTTTCTTTCACTCCCCTTGCCTTTGATGTCATGGTCATGTCCTCCTTTAGCCCTAGGTCTATGAGTATAGTACCTATGTTTTCTTCTATAGAGTTTACTGTTGCAGGTCTTATATGAAGGTCCTTAATTTATTTTGAGTTAATTTTTGTATATGGAGAGAGTTTACAGCTCAAGTTCATTCTTTTACATATGTTTTTCCCAGTTTTCCAGCTCCTCATCTTAAAAAGGCTCTTTTCCCCATTGCATGATTTTTGCCCCTTTATCAAAAGTTACTTGCCCAATAATTTGTGGATTTATTTCTGGTCTTTCAGTTCTGTTCCATTGGTCTATATTTCTATTTTGCTGCCAATACCAAACTGTTTTGACTATTGATGCATTGTAATATAAATAGAAGTCAGTGAGTGTAATGCCACCAGCCTTATTCTTTTTATGTAATATTGCTTTGGCAATTTGAGGTCTTTTATGGTTCCATATAAATCTGATAATTCTTTTATCTATCTTGCAAAAGTATGATTGTGAGATTTTGATGGGTATTGCATTAAATCTGTAGATTGCTTTGGGCAGAATGGCCATTTTAACAATATAAGTTTTCGTATCCATGAACAGGGGATATTTTTCCATTTCTTAAAGTCTACTTCATTTTCTATCAAAAGTGTCTTATACTTTTCTGTGTATAAGTCTCTCACATTCTTTGTTAAGTATTTTCCCAGACATTTCATTCTTTCTCTTGTGATAGCAAAAGAAATTGACTCCCTCCTTTCTTTTTCTGAGGATTTGTTGCTTGTATATAAGAATGCTGTTGATTTTTGTACATTGATTTTTGTGTCCTGTGAATTTAGTGTATTCATTTATTGTTTCTAATAGTTTCCTAGTGGAATCCTTGCAACTTTCTATATAAAGGATTATATTATCTGCAAATAGTGACAATTTGACCTCTTCTTTCCCAGTTTGGATACCTTTTATTCCTTTCTCTTGTCTGATTGCTGTGTTTAGAACTTCCAATACTATGTTAAATAGCAGTGGTGACAGGTGGCATCCCTGTCTTTTTCCTGATTTTAGAGAAAAAGGTTTCAGGTTTTCCTGATTCAGTATAATGTTACTGAGGGTTTGTTATACATGGCCTTTACTATGTTGAGGTACTTTCCTTGTATACCTATTTTATTTAGTGTTTTGTTCATAAATGGATGTTGTGTCTTGTCAAAAGCTTTTTCTGTATCAATTGGTATGACCATATGATCTTTATCTTTGATTTTGTTTATGTGGTGTATCACATTAATTGATTTTCTTATGTTGAACCAATATTGTGCTCCCAGGATTAATACCACTTGATCATGATGTGTGATCTTTGTGATGTATTGTTGTATTATCTTTGCTAATATTTTGTTTAGGATTTTTGCATCTGTGTTCATCAGAGATATTGGTCTATAGTTTTCTTTTTTTGCGTTGTCTTTATCAAGCTTTGGTATAAGGGTAATGTTGGCCTCATGGAATCAGTTAGTAAGTATTGCTTCCTCTTCAATTTTTTGGAGGAGTCTAAGGAGTATAGTCATTAATAATTCTTTGAATGCTTGGTAGAACCTGTTTCTAAAACTATCTGGTCCAGGGATTTTGCCATTAGGGAGATTATGGATAGTCATTTCAATCTCTTTACTATCAATTGGTCTGTTTAGATTACTCAGTTCTTCTTGGTTCAGTCTAAATAGGCTCTAAGTTTCTAGAAGCTTGTCCATTTCTTCTAGGTTTTTAAAATTAGTGGCATAAAGTTTTTCATAATATTTTCTCATAATCCTTTGTATTTCTGTGGTGTCAGTGGTAATTTCTTCCCTTTCATTTCTAATTTTGCATATTTGTGGTTTTTTTCTTCTTTCTGTTCTTTTGGCCTGTAATTTGTCTAGTGAGGGATTTATCAATTCTGTTGACTTTCTGAAAGAACCAGCTTTTTGTAATATTATTTTTTTTCTTGTCTTTCTGTGATGTAATTGGTTTAGCTCTGCTTTAATTTTTATTTTCTTTTCTTCTGCTGACTTTGGGTTTTTCCTGCTCTGCTTTTTCTAGTTCTTTAAGGTGAGATGCTAGTGTAGTTACTTGTGATTTTTCTTGTTTCTTAAGATAGGCCTGTAATGATATAAATTTTCCTCTTATTATTGCTTTTGCTGTGTCTCAATAACTGATATGTTGTATTTTCATTGTCATTCGTTTCTATATATTTTTCATCTCTTATTTGTTATTTGATCCCGTTATTTTTTAATAAAATGTTTTTTAATATCCATGCATATGTGGTTTTTTCTACTTTCCTTTTTCAATTGATTTCCCATTTCAAAGCTTTGTAGTCTGACAATAAACTTGGTGTGATGTTGATCTTCTTGAATTTGCTGGGACTACTTTTTTGTCACAGCATATGGTCTATCCCTGAGAATGTTCCATGTGCACTAGAAAAGAAAGTATAGTCTCATTTTGCTGGATCAAATGTCCTGCAAATGTCAATTATGTCCTATTGCTGTAATGCATCATTTAAAGCTGATATTTCCTTATTTTTTTTCTGTTTGGATGATCTGTCCATGGCTGTTAGTGTGGTATTTAAGTTTCCCACAATGATTGTGTTTTTGTCAGTTTCTCCTTTCAGATCCGTTAGTAGTTGCTTCGTATATTTTGGTGCTTCCTAGTTGAGAGAATATACATTAATTAGTGTCAAAACTTCTTGTTGTTGTATTGTGACTTTTATTATTATGT
>PVJL010012542.1:0-36713 GCA_004026885.1 Lyroderma lyra | reverse complement strand
GGTGACATCTGTTAGCAAGGATTACATAGGTTTCAGGCATATAATTCTACAGTGCATTGTCAACTTGATGTATAATAAGTTCACCACCTAATGTGACTTCTCTTTCCATCACCTTATATTTAGCTTCCCCCCCTCCTCTCCCACCCCCTCCCCTTTCTCCCCTCCCTAACCCACTCGTCCCCAAATAAACATTAAACTGGTCTAGTGACTAAACATATCATTGATTGTTCTAAATGAGACCAAACTGTTGTTTTACTCCATAACAAATCAATAATTGTGAGCCACTATTAATCAATTTGTTCTCTAAAATTACTAGTTATTTTTGTTCCCTCATAGACCTTTTATTGTAAAACTTTTACTCCTAGAATGAAAAGTTATAGGACTGTTATATTGTACAGATACGTACACAGAAAAATGATTAGAAGATTAGGAAAAGAAGTGAATTAAGTATCTAATTTACATTTATTGCATGTCTTTTTGTTAAACAAATGTCTCATTGAATATTTCCTTCACTTCTCCCACAGATACCAGTTTTTGGTTTTTTTTTTTAGGTAAATGAAATTTGAAAATGAAGTTATGTCCTGTCCTTCATTAATAAATAACGTGGCAGTCTTTTTATTATTTAAAATTTATTTGCAATTAATCCAGTTGGAAATTTATGAATGTTATCTCTGATCATATTTTTCCTACTTCAAACTCATATTATAGTTCTCAACCACGTCATTTTCTAACCCTCTAATGTAATGAGACAATCATTATTTTCATGCAGAAGAGAGTTTTCCTTTTTGATATTTTCAGCACATAAAACCACACTGATTCTAATGTTGATGAATATAATAGAATAGCATTTCGGGGTGAAATTCCAACATTCTAGGGTAGTGACTCAGTCTTGGAGCTTGATTGCCAAAAACAAATGGAAACTCCTTTTCTTTTACTATGAAACAATGGTAGACGGTCCCAAGCATGAGGAGGGGAGAAAACAAGATTGCATTACCAATCTGGCAACGTCAACCACACCAGTAAAATCACATCCAATGTTGTTTTATGGCTCTGAATTTATGTGAGTGCCCTGGATCAAAGGCCTCGAATCCCACTGGACGACAGGGTCCATAGTTCATGGCGAAAACTCATCAAAAAGAACATTTTAGTCGTTTAAGCTTTTCATTTTAATCAACCACAGCAATAAAAGAGCCTTTAGGTGTCCAGAAACATTTTGCAAGATCAAGAGGTGGGTCCCTGGCTCGTAGAGGCAGCTTTCTGATTGGCTCCATGTAATGCCTATGGCCCCAGAGTGTCAGAGGGCCACTGCCTCCACGTTGTGTGCCCTCGCGGGACGGTTTCTTCGGGCTCTTCTAACTGTGTATGATGTGGTAATAAATTACGGTGTCTGACGGAAGGACCATAAAATTTTCACACAATCTATCAAGCTATTTCAGTCATTTAAAGCTTGGTCTCTGACAGCAAGCCAGTGTTTGTAATGTTTAGACAGGAACAGAGAACCTACTGCCGGCCTCCTGACGAGGACCTAGAGAGAGCTCCGCACAGGGGGCAGCAGCACCGGTCAGACCCCGTCCCCAGTCACAGCCCTGACATTTCATGTGATGGTGTTGTGGATAGTCTGTACGATGGGGTGCTGCTGTCACTGAAGTGTTACTCAGGTTACGGAGGGCGGTGTTTGTGAGGCCACCGTCCCGCAATCAGGACAGACACACACGAGGAGTAGATGGCGCGTGGAACGGCCCGAGCCAGCCCTGCCCTGCCCACAGAGATCCCAGCAGGTGACGGGGAGGGCTGAGCAGGGAGGAACAGACCGAGAAGACGCTGTCCGGGAGGTTGTGGAGGGGGGTGAAGTCAGGGCCCGTGGAGGTTAAACTCTCTTTGGGAACAAAGAGGGGCATTTCTTTTAAGATAAGAAAATTTTAAAAAATGAGTGCCTTTGTTGGTAGACTGTTGACACCTTTATTTCTTTGCCTTGCTTTTAACTTTGGCCCCCGTGCACAGGAAAAGAAACTCCGACACCCAGTATTTTTCTACCCCAGGCCTCTGACGTCACTCCTACCACCTCTTCTGCACTTCTTCTCATGCATTGTTCCTCATCGAGGCAGGTGCCTCCCCCATTTCCAGTGATGAATCCGGCTCTCCTTTACTCTCACATTCCTTCCTGTGACCGCCCTGCGTCTTAGAGCGTCCATCCCTCCTCCCACTGGCAAAGTTCTCAACCACTGTTTACCTGTGTAGCTGCTTGCCCCACCACTTGCTTTCTGTTACCCCTGTAATATACCAGCCAGTACCACCGGTGAAGTAATTACCGCGTGCTGTGAGTCCCCTGTCGGTCTTCAGTGATTCTGTGGGGTCTGTGTTCAAATCCGTGATCTTCTCCCTCGACATCTAAAGTGCTGAATTCTCTCTCCCGTGCCACCTCCTCCTCCTCGGATGCTCTCTATCACCCTTTGCTGTCCCTCCACCCCCAAATGTGACCTTCCAAAAGGTGGCCTTTAGATCCTGACTTTCTGTACATTGACTCAGAGATTTCACTTATTGCTGCAAGTTTATTTCTACATAAAGGCTTTTCAGACCTAATTATTTGGATTCAAAGTGTCATCTTGAGCTCCAGTTCGAGGGAAGTTCGAGTTCTTGCTGGAAAACCAACACTGGGAAATATTTTTAGTATCTCAAATTTAAAATTTTCAAAGCCAGAACATCAAAAATTCTTATAATCCCAGGATCGGAAGGACTTGTCTCCTCGTCTCCTATGACCGCCCCCGCCCCAGTATAAACACAGTACAAACTGTCTCTTTTATTAGCTGCCCTACATATTTAAGGTTCCACTTTCTCATAAAAGTAAAAGTCCAGGCCACAAATCTTAGGTACATCATTGGCAACTCCTGGGCCCTCAGCTTCTGCATCCAGTTCATTGCCAAATTATATTAATTTTAGCCCCCTGATCCCTTATATACACTCATTCCTTGGCACCCTGCTGCTAACATCCTAATTTGGGCCTTTATCATACCTTGCCTATATTCAAGTCATGTTATCAATTACTTAAGAGATTGTCGTTCCTCTCTCTTACACACCGTTAGTGATGCACTATTATAAGTTCAAAGTCCTCAGCATTGTATTTAAAACCTCCAAGAATCAGATTCAAACTTACAGCTTTAGTTTTCTCTTTCACCATTTGCCTATGCCTTCCTGTCACTCTGCCCTTTCCTCCCACTTGGACAGCTCACAAGCTGCCACTCTACCTTTTGCCAGTCCTCTGTGGCCCGGCAAGTGTTCCTCGTCATACGTGAAACCATCTCTGATTTCCCAGGGCTCCCCTGAAACCTTAGGCTCCTTATACCCGACTTAGGCACGTAACCGACTTTCTCATAATATAATCATGGAAGTAGAGGTGCAAACCCTTCCTTCCACCACCAGTACCCAGCATGAGGTGGACATCAACCTTCAATAAGTAACAAACGGTTGAGTCTGCCATTAATGCATGCATTAATGCACAAATTAACCACCATTCAGTCTCCTCTTTTCCTTCCTCTGTAATGGAAACTGGGTTCAAACCAAAGCGAGTCTACAGGCAGCACTTTTCAAATCCAGAGACATAGGAAAGCTATGTTCCCAGAAGGCTTTTATTTTTTTTTTTTATTTATTTATTTTTTTGCTTTTTGGTATGTGGGTAGCTCCCTGACTGGGAATCGAAACCAGGTCACAGCGCTGACAGCACCAATGCCGAAGCCTTAAGCCACTACACCATCAGGGAACCGCCCCCCCCCCCGAAGGCTTTTAAAAGATATTTATTTATAGTTTATGTTTTTCTATTGGAAAAATGGTGTTTATTGTTTTTTAGTTGTCTTAGTTGCACATTCATCTGATGTTGCATGTTTAAACAGCTTATGGTGAGTGATAATTGGTAGTTTAGGTTAAAGTGACATAGACTCATTTGAATTTGAGGTATCTGTAAACCCTTTTATTCTATAGATGAGGAATTGAAGGCTAAAAGAGCTGATCTTAGAAGCAAACTTAATGGCTCTCAGCATTTTCTCCCTCAGTGCCCCTGAGGGAGGCAACATGTCTCCAAGAGGGCAGGGGTCCTTATAACCTAGGAAGTAGACCAGCCATTGAGATTTACCTTCTGGTTACTACTCATTGGCAATAATAGAGCCCAAGCGTATGTAGGCAGCTGATAGAAGCACCGTGTTTGGAAGTCAGGTCTTGTCCCAATCCAGTGTTTCATTGCTTAAACCATGTGGAGATTGCTCTGCCAAAAATGGAGAAAGTGTTTCCAGCAATTAAGTGATGTGCAGAAAAATTGTCCTGCAGCCCATAATGGTTGGCGGTACTGAGTATATGCTATCTGAGGTTTAAAATGACATGTTTAAAACCGCAGTCTTCAGACACACGAACAAAATTAAATATCGTTCTGTTAGGAATGTCCAGATCAGTTGGAGGAAAATAGGGCTACCTCTTCCAAATATTTAATTCAATTTCACCATTGCTGCTTTTTCAGATCAGATGGTTTGTCTAATACTTTTTTCTTTTTTTCTTACTCTTTATCTCTGCAAGATTATGACTTACTTCCAGGGTTTATAAATAGGAGCTTGAGAGATTGTTATAATTCTCAGATGAGATTTTCTAGATTTGTAAGATATGGATCCGTGTCCAGACTGACTGTTCTGTTGTGACCTAGACTCCAACATTGGACTCCCAACATCACTCACTCCTTGCTCATTAGCAAACCAATTGCCTTAAAAAGAGAGAGAGAGAGAGAGAAAGAGAGAGACAGAGGGGCTGCCAGCTGTCAGGAATACCTCCTGGAGCAATTTTACATCCTCGCCACCCCCAAACCTGCATCCAAGTACCACCCATAACAAAAGACCATTAGTGAGAAATTGCGACTGTTGCTAGGGGAGTTTACATGGCAAACCCCCCCAAATCAGCTTTAAAACCTATCATACCCAGAAATAGAAAGACAAATCTATCCTTTTTTATGAGCCCCAATATTTAGTAGGGGACTGTTCAGTGTTTTCCCTACGCCTACATCATGTTTGAATTTAATTCTACACTTTTATTCTTACCTGTGTTATGTTAATATGAAAATCTGAAGAACACGTGGAAGAAAAATATAAAATAGAAAGTGATTTGGAAGAAAATTGGCATTTGCTTTTATATTTGGCAACTGCAATTGAGATTGGGGTATGTTTAACAAAGTAAATTTGGACCAAGAAAAATGATCTTCACGCCAGTCTTTATAAAAATCAAAATTCCTTTCTTTCAAACACTTCAACCATTCTAATCTGTTTCATATGTGTATTAATATTGTATTCAAGGACATGCAAACAGAAAGCCTTCTGCTCTGTGCAGTGAGGGAAAGGTGATGGCCCAACATTGAGATTCCTAGTCATCTAAATATTTAGAATGTAGGTAGTTTGTAATTATTTAGAATGGGTGACTGGCATGGAGACATGAGTCAGTTTGTTTTTTCATGAAAGGTGCATGACACGAAACTGGCACATATAAACTTTTGTAGCAGCATGAAAGCAGCGTGTTGATGGTATAAAACACTACAGCAGTTATGTAGTGATATAGACATTACATTGTTGGCCCTGGATCTTCATTAACCTGTATATTTAGTTAATAACTTGAATGCCTTATGAAGAAATTATGTATGAGTTTTCAGGTAATCGTGCCCCTGTCTTTTCTCATTATTGTATGTGCAGCTGTAACATTTAAAATAGAAAAATTGCTGGGGAGAAAAAAATTCAGCCATCTATAACCCTCTGTCAAACTAAATTTGAAGTGACATTAAACTTTGCATAGAATAGTTAAACATTTATTTTGACTACATTTCATGAATTATGTCCCATGCTTGATCCGTTAGGAAATAAAAATACTGATTTAAATTCATATCTTCCAATTACTGGAAAAAAATGAAAAATGTAATTCTTGTAATAATTATTCCTTCAAAAAGCACAAATTATAGAGATGAATATCAATCAAAAGTAATATACTAGTTTAAGCTAAGGGAAGGGGAGAGTGGGGGAGGCAAACAAGAATGTGGTTTGTCTGTATTCCAGGAGAAAAGAATTAAGTCAAAATGAGATCTGATCCTTTCCAAGCTGTTCTGTGTGCATCATACTTGAGTGTAATTTCACATGCATCTTGATGTTCCAAGTATCATTAAACATCTAGTAATCAGAACAAATGTTCTGCCAAATTCCATTTATTTTCTTAACTATTTAAGGCATTGAGCACCTTAGATTTATAAATATGTAATTAAAATCCTTATTTAAAAAAATAAACCTAGATTAGGGATTTATATTTCTCTTAAATCTATGTTTACACAAAGAAGAGATCTGTTTCTAAATATTACATCAGATCTTTGGGAGCTCAAATAAATCAGTGTAATACTTTGCCAAAACTGTTTCTAAAAAAGATGGGTATTGATCCTCTATAGTCAGGAAGTTTTAGAATTCTCTTGATGCTCAAAATGGCCATTATTCTGGGTCGCTTTGTTCTCAAGAATATGAGCTTACGTGCGTCGGATGGACTTCATCACTTGCATGCTGTCAGACCATGTTCATCCTCCATTGCAATTATTCCAAATGAAGCAAGCATGGCTCTAGAAACATTTCTGCCTCTTCTTAGATAGATCTGTAGCTGGAGATGTTTGATAAGCTGTATTGCTTATATACCACAACTCAAAAAGAGCCTGGCCGTTATGAAGAATAAACCTGTCACCCACATTATCGTGGGTGCAGTTTGAAGGTTCTTTTTGTTGATCCAGGCATTTATATGATTCCTGTTCTAATCATTTTGATGTCTGTCCCAGTGAAGGAAGATTGGAAAATAATTCATGACTCTTGGATGCACATGAAATAAAACATGTCTGTGGGTTCTTCAATTATTTTGAAATGGAAATGTATTTGGAGCTATAAAAATTCTTACCAATAAAATATGTGTATTCACAATGATGAGTCTTTGGTGTAGAATGTTTATTTTGATTAATTTGGGGTCAGTCCATTTGTCAACTCCCATTTAGGCCCTGTGCGTGTTGTAAAGTAATTCAGTGTGGAGGTCCACTGAGTGAAACAAACCCAACGAGCCTGAGTGGAGATAGACCTGTAAGACCTGTATCTTTGGACTTTTGAGTGCCAGGATTTCATGAGGCTTGTTGGAAAGAACGTGGTCTCCATCAGCTCTGCACTTACCAGGCAGAGGCCTCACCGAGGGATAAAGATCAGTCATCATACAGGTCCGAGGGCTTTTATCACATATGAAACAGGCCTTGCATGAGCACTACTCAGTAATTCTTTCCCCTTTCTTTTCCTTTTGCTAAGTGAATGCAGTAGCCATAGGCACAATAGCTTTAGAGACTTCTAAGAGTTAGCTAGGGACAGTAGAAAATTTCTTTATTCAGCAACTATCTGAGTGCCTGGTACAGGCCAACACCACCTATGATTCTAGGATTGCATCGGGAAACAAGGGAGACAAAAACATGAATCCTTTTAAAGTTGATGTATTCAGAGGAGGGAAGGAGGTAGGCAAGGTGTCACAGCAGGCGGAACATCACAAAGTTAGGAAGAGAACAGGGTTTTATATAATAATACTTTCAGAGAAAGCAAGAGAGGCCATTTTCAAGTTCAGCGGCAGAGCCCCAAAGGAGAATGAGGAGAAGTCCACCAAACTGGGCAACTCAGGAAGCCATTAGTGATTTTCATTAGAATGGTGGTGATCTAAATCAGATTTTTGAGAAATTACACAAAGAGTATGGTAAAGATGTAAAGACAGTAGGTAACAAAATCTTTTAGAGTAATGTTTGTAAGTGAACATAATGGAAGATTTTATCTTGAGGAGGGTAGCAGAATGAGGCATGTATTCTGGTTTTTGTGGGAAGTGGGCAGATGTGAGAACAAAGGACTTAGATACTTTTTAGGTAGGTGGGAAAAGGCAAGAGAGGTACCTATCAAGAATAGGTAAAAAAAATTGAAGAATTTTGACATAAACATCAATGTTTCCTAGATATAAGTGATATCATAGTTTTTGTTGTTTGATACAATGCAGTTTGTTTTAATGTGCATTTTCAGGGTATGTGGATCTATTTAATGCAGTTTATTTAGAAGAAAGGTTGACTTTCATTTAACCACATTGTGTTTATCTTTTTCTCTTAGGCCACCACGTAAACCTATATATAGGAGACATATAAGTTGTGCTAGTAGCTTCCAACTGACTTGTACTATAAACCCAGCTAGTTGCTGTTAATTACATCCAATATTATATAAACTGTGCAGTGTTTTTCAGTCAGAGCATTTCTTAATTTGTTCTGTCTACATTATTCTGAATTTCTTTCATTTCCCGTGAAATAGATAGATTAGGAAGCAAGACAGGTGATGTCATCCTCATTTTATAGAATGGAGAGAATTTGCAACTTACAATACTGATGGGATAATTGGCCTCCTGTGTCTTGGAAACACTGTAAGTTTAGGAGGAAACTGTTCTAAGTGCACCATGGAACAGACTGTTTTGATAGGTGGTATCTCTCTAAGGAAAAAATTTATCATTCTATTATAAATCCAAGGCAGCACACTTTTAACCTAATACTCCGATCTTTGCTTTGGAGTCTGGCTTAAGAAAAACACTAATAAAGAAAACTCTTCCACGTTGGCATAGGAATGGAAGATGTGAAGTCCGTTTTCTTTACAGAGAAGAAAATTAGGACCTTGTATCCCTGAAAGCACTTATTGATTAATTACTATGAGAAAATCAGCCTCATCACAAATGTGATAGAAAATAGACCATGAGAAAGAGGAGAAAAATGAGACGTCACAGCGTTAAAGGCCACATAATATCCTGCCTAACACTGTGAGCTCTTGGTGGTCACTCACTCATTCCCTGGCCATGTTCTCACATAACTGCAATGTTAGAATGGTGCTGAATGTGGCAGTACCATCTTAGATAATTCCCACTAACCCTGCCCCAGCCCTGACCTAGAGAGAGAAAGCTCTGAAAATTGGGCCACAGGAGTGAAAATGCTGTAGCATTGATGAGAAAGGTTTAAACTTCTGTCTTAGGGAATTTGAACATTTGTGTCTCTTTAAGACGTAAGTACTTCTGTAGATTCTTTTGGGACTAAAGGTTAGATATCTTGTTACAATAAGATAAAAATGAAGTGTTTGCAGAATTTGATCTATGGATCCCTAGAAATCTGGTTTGTAAGCATCCTGGTCTTATTGTGACCTATTTATTGCACAGATGAAGAAAATAGCCAGAGATAAAGAGATGGACAAATTTAAGGTCCTACAGCAGTTGTATGCTGAACCCAATCCAGGCAGTCTGACCACTGTTTTAGTGTTTTTTCCATTACCTGACCCAGCCTCTCCAATTATAGTAGAAAACATTTCTCCTTGGGTCTATTGTCTAGAGAATGAAGACTATACTCAATTTTGTAGGCCTCCCCCCGCCCCCCGGCTTTTTTTTGCATTTCAACTTACTTGTATAATGAGTGTGCCTTTTGGTTGGGGTGAGCAATTTTTGGATATTTAAGACATTTCCCTTCCTAGCTTCCTCTAGAGGAAGCATACTAGGCCAGAGCCCAGATCTTAATGAAAAACACGTATAAACCCTTTTGTTTGTTTCTCCTGTCGATTAACCTATAATTTAAAACCCATTCAATGACAGATTTATCAAGTGACTAATCCCTGGGAAGACTTGAAGTGGCAAAGAGAAGGTGGTTGTGGCCTAGGCACACATCATTGGTCATTTGTTCAAATACTAGGGTTGGACGCCAAATACCTCCTTGCTTACTCATGAGAATATATTCAGGGAAGTTAGTTCTGAGTGTTAGTTGTGGAAGGGCTCGTCACTGGGTAAGGAAAGCAACACAGACGACCTGGGATGGCTTTGCCAGAAAAATTGACCTGTATGGTCCTTGGTTTTCTTCATTTGTCAGTGAAAAAGTTATGTCTGAATAATAATAACAATTTATAATAATGTAAAATCCACGCAGCTTAGCTGTCTTGAACATTAGAAATAACTCATGAATATCTCTTCTCAGTTAGAATGTGAACTTCTTTTTAAAATTTTTGCTAAGTATATAGAGATAACACTGGTTAATAACATGACATAAATTTCAGGTGTATAAATTTATAATATGACATCTGTATAATGCACGGTGTGACTACCACGCCAGATCTACTCTCCATCCATCACCATGTCCTTGACCCCCTTTACCCTCTTCATCCTCCCCCTGGCCCCCGTGTCTCCCTCTGGTAACCACCATTCTGCTGTCTATTTTTTTTAAATGTGTTTATATGTTCATTTTGTTTGTTCATTTGTTGTTTTTTTATCTGTTTGTTTGTTTGCTATCCCACAAGACCTGGTGATTGTAGGTGCTCATTGAAGTGTTAGCTGACAGAGACCATGGTCTCATCCCACTTTGATATAATGAAGTCTTGTTTACATTCTGTCACTATGACATTGGGAAAGACATAGAAACTGTTTATCTTCAGTAATTCTAGAGTCTTATGCAGAAGTTTCATCTTTACTTTTAATACCGTAAAGAACTAAAGTGGCCCCTCCTTACTTGCTCTCATTGGACAATGCTATTTAAGTGGCCTAATACCAGTTTTCATTTCCTACCGATTTTCTCTCTCTATATATATACACACACACACACACACACACACACACACACACACAGTTAGGAGTATATGAGGCAAACACAATTGAGGGATCCATTTCATAGTTTCCAAAAATGATACTATGGGACGGATGGGCATTGGGCATACTATGGTGTCCCTTCATAGACAGTTCATGAGTCAAGAAAAAAATATTGAAGTGTTGCTGTGATTACTTGAAAAGCCTCAGTTTGTCACAGTATGAGGGACCAGAATTTACCACCCGATGCTTCTAAGCTCACATGTACTCTTGAATAGGTCATACAGGCCTCACTGGACTAGCTGTAACTTCAGTAGTGATGATAATACCATAACATAAAATTTCAAGTCCTCTCTCTTAATAGAGAAGGATTAGTATGTTGGCTCCTTGCCTAGAAATGTGCAGACTTGGGTTTGCTCATTAGGTTTAGAATTACCTTTTGGAAAAATGAAGTCTGAAAATCATTTCCACGAATATCCCTAGGTATATCGATTCTGTGACTTACAGAATATTTATTAGTGATATGAGTAACTTAGAAATAAAATGTTACCAGAATCTCCCATGAATAATGACCTTTTTTTCCCCTTTTATTTCACAAATACACTCTGGTTAGCGTTCTGTTTTGTTTTATTTTCCAGGTCAGAACCTCAGTCCAGATTTCAAAGATTTTTGTTTGTTTTACTTCCTTAAATGACTATCCATAATTACATTTGTTTATTTTAGTAGTATGTTCCTGAATACTTGTAATAACTATCACATTTCAAAAATAATCCAAAACTTTATCTGAACTGCATACTAAACTACTGGTGAGTTTTCAGAGCACTTTAATGAGTGTTTGGCCTTGTGTGTATTTTGCATTCATAATGAGAATCGGGACTTTTTCTTTATATGGCTTAGATAACACTGTGCTTATGTCCTTATGAAACTTTATGAGCAGAGCTATATTCTAGTTAAGTTTTGAGAGAAAGAGATTTGATTATGGCTTGGGTATAGAAATTGTTAGCATTTTAGAACTAGAGGACACCTTAGTGATTAAATATGTTAAACCTCTCACTTTAGATAATAATACAATGAGGATTATAAGAAGTAGGAAGATTGGGTAAGTGCAAGGAGCTAATGACTAGAATAACAGGGAGCAGAGCCTAGATCTTTTGACCCTCGGCCAGTGTTGCCCCCTCACTTGCCTGGAAACCAAAAAACTTCAGATCTATTTTTTACTCAATGACGCCAGTTCTTTTCCAGAAGGATGGATGGCAAATATTTTAAAGAAAGCATCTTTAATTAGAAAGTATTGCTATTTTTGTGCTGGCATTCTGACTTCTTAAACAGTATTGAATGGGAAGGATTAATTATTATTGAGGATCCGTGATAAGCTGAAAAGGGTACTAGACTAGGTTCAAGGTCTGAATTTGAGTCTGTCTTGTTGGCAATTTATTTAATTTTTTTGCACCTCCCTTCATCTGGGAAACAGTTACAATACCAGTATTCTTACAGGTTATTGCCACATTTATATACATTCATGTAATACACAAGCGTAGGTTGTATGTGAGGTTAGTCAACGATGATGAACCATTATTTTAGCCACTATCAATTGAATCACTTCAAAATGGTGAAGTGGAAAAAGCACGAACTTTCATATCGATCAGGATTCAGATTCCTTTGTCGCTGTACATGTTACGGTCTTATATAAGTTAAGAGATCCTCCAGGATGTCTGCCTGGCAGAGGAAGTTTCGGGGATTAAATTAAGGCACTCGGCACACTCACTCCACGTTGGTTTCTTTTCTCTCTCTGTCTTGACTGGTACTGTCTCCAGTAATCACCTGCCATGCCGATTTCGTTTTTACACGTATGAAATTTAACTTGCACCCTCTGGCATTGCGTGTATTGGGTTTTACTCCTGAGTCAACTGAAATACTATTTTATGTTATGGTTGCTCTTTACCCCTTCTTTTCCTGCCATGTTTCTTTACTTTTTCTTTCTTATTATCCCTCCTAGAAGTTCCCATTGCATTGATGTATCAGATGTGCCTCATGTTTCCGAGTGTCCCTGAGATGGCCTCTTACTTTGTAATACAATGCGATTTATTTCCGATAAGAGCAAAAATATTTATTGATCATAGTTAATTAAAACCAGCTCTCATTAACTTGGGGGATTTTCATCAAACCCAATACCATTCTTTTTATTAGCAGAGACTTGTTTTTACAGTAGCAAGTATAAGTCAGTTATGGACATTTATGCAACCTTCGTAAACAAAACAGAAAAGCCAGGACGCCCGACACCCACAGCCATAGAGCTTCTTGCCTTCCCTCAGAACTCTGTAGGAGCCAAATCCCTTCCCTTTGACGTGTTCTGTGCTCTTGGGCCCCATTTTTCCTGTCCTTCGCTCTGCTGACATTGCACTTTTCTTGGGGGGCGAAGCTTCACGTGTGTCTGAGCAGTCCCTGGGGATTATCTTGCTTTCCCCAACCTAAGAATGTAGACTTTGGAAGAATCCATGGAAAAGGTTGACTTACTCAAGTTGTATAGCAGACAACCTGGATTTTTACTGGCCCTGGCAGCACCCCCGGGAGAGAATGCTTGTAACAACAAAATGCTAATGGATGGTTTTTCCACAGTGCTTGGCACCCTCACGCTTTCTTTCATCAGTAAGCACTTTTCCACCTTCTTTCTGACAGACGTGTTTGTGGGGACCAGACAGGCAAAAGTCTCCCTCTGTTGCTTGGGTTTCAGTACAGTGTGTTCCTTTGATGATATCTCTGAGCAGTGGTAATGTGGAGGATATTAAAAAATAATGAGGATTTGGTAGGGGAGGGGAGGACTAGCCCCTGAGGAGGCTGGGGGAATTGCCTAGAGCCCAATTCCTAATCAGATTAGAATGATAAACGTGGTTCATTTCTACTGAGTAGTTTATTATACTTATGGGAACAGCCCACAAGCTTACTGTAGTGAGAATGCTTACCTACATTAAATATTTTGAATTGTTAAAATTAAATATGATCAACATAATCTTTTAGAAATACTGCAATGAAAAAAAAAAAAGCCTGAATGTTTTATCTGAATTTTCTAGGCAATACCAACTATGAAATCTCATAGTTTATGCTATACTTAGGACTGTCTATGAAGGGGACAAAAAGTTTCTCTCTTTTTAAAAAATTTTGGAGCTTCAAATCTCCAAACTTTTGGAGCTTTTGTGGGTAATACAGAGGCATAAGGAAGTCTTAATATGGACAGCTAAAGAAATAATTCAATCTAATAAGCATTTATGGATAACTAACTAGCCAAGCAGTGTGCAATGTTCTGGAAGTTCAAACACAAATAAGGCATGGTCCCCAACTGCCTGGAGCTTTTAGATTTGCAAAGAAGATAAACATAAATGACTATCATGTAATGTGAACCTAGAAAGTTCTTGGGCAACAAAGTCGAAGGAAAAGTTTTGTCAAGAGGAATTAAGAAAACTTCAAGCCAGAAGGTTCATTTGAACTTGACTGAATTTTCCTTTAGGGCCATCACTAGGTGAAAATGGAGAGAAAGTGTGTTTTAAATAGGGGAAACAGCATGTGCAAAAGGATAAAGATTTGGGGGTTGGTTATCTGTAGCAGTGCAACATAGGGAAAGTATAGGGAAGTAACTGGAAAAGTAAACAGAGGCCAGGTTTTTAAAGAGCCAACAAGTATCCTGGAAAGAATTTAGGCTTCTCTGCTATGTAGGATAACTGTTCGCAATATGATTAATGGAGGGGTACTCCCCTTATGGGGTCATATAATTAGGAAGGGGCATTTTCAAATAGCACATTACTTTGGAGATTCTGAAATGACCCAAGTAAAAATCATTGCCAAAAATAATTCCGGACATCGTAGTATCATACTCTCTCAGCTTGTTTAGAGTAGAATAAAGATGAAGAACAGTTACTATTGGTTTTAACTCGGCTGCCCATCGGAATTTCTTTGGGAGCTTTAAGGACACCATCTCAGACCGATTGAATGATAACATGTGGGGATGAGCTTGCCTGTCATCTCAGGTGTGTCTGATGAGAGCCACTATAGTAGACAGATAAAAATAGTGCCAAAAGGGGTTCCCTGGTGGTGTAGTGGCTCGGCTTTGGGCCTCTCATCACCACGGCCTGGGTTCGATTCCCAGCCAGGGAACTACCAAAAAAAAAAAAAAAAAAGTGCTGATGAAGGAAAAGGATGATTTAAACAGAATGGTTTAATTGGGATTGCTCTGTTAAAGATTGTGAATTTGAATCTTGCTTAGAAGGAGATATGGATATAGATTAATAGATGGTTGCAGGTAGGAAGAGGATGTGATTAAACATGAAAGAAATAGATGCAATTAAATTATGAGTAAAGGAAGGTAGGTAAAACTTGGATAAAGCCTGGTAGATGAAATTTGGGGAAGACTGGAAAGATGTTAAATCTCAGTACCTGTCTCCTTTCAAAAGATATATTGGGGTGAATGCAGAAAAACAGATTTTTAGAGGAGAGTTGGTGAGAGGGAATCCTGTAATGCGTCACACGTCCTAAAGAACATTTATCTAAAAATGAATGAAAGGTTGTAATTGTTTTGTCTCCCAGGTATTAGCACCATACTCAATGTAAAAGTGAAGGATGCTGCAAAGAGTTGATGGAGTTTAAAAGCATTACGTTTCCTTGACCCAGCCTTAGCTGTAATTTTGGATGTAAGGTCCTGGACTTCACATTTCATCTAGGTTCCCAGGATCCCAGACAACATTATCCAGCAGCACCTCGTTATCCCACAGAAAGTTCTAATCTCTGTGTTTGGTTCACCAAATCATTAGCAGTCCTTCTCGGTGTGGCTCTAGACACAGGAGAGGAGAGAGCACATGGTTTCCACGTGCGAAGTACAAGTGGCACTTAACAGGAAGTAGAGTGAAAAATGGGCTTAAAAACTAGCTCTCCCAAAGGCTCAAATCACGGTGTGCCTGGACTTGAGATTCTTCACTCGTAATAGAGCCGGGCACAGTTTGCAATAATTGAGAGGATATGGACAGATACAGAATGAACGAGGTGCTTATTACTTGAATCACTTTGAATTACTGTGTCATGCTGAGCTTCTGAATACAACTAAGACCAAATCAGAATGATCAAAGGCATTATGAAACAGGGAAGGGCAAAGGTAAGTTGTTTCTTTACGTGGGCCATTTAGATCTTAATGGTCGGAAGTGTTTCTTACTATAACATCAGCATATTGATACGGGCTACATGGAAATTCAATATTTCTTTCTTATTTGATAATTGTTCCTATCAGGGAATACAGTGTGTGAGGAAGCCATTCATGGAATCTGTGCTTGACAGTCAGTCCCCTTACCTTGGGTGTTTGTGGCAGAGGAGGGGTATTGAGAGGAGATGCCATCTGCAAAGGCCACCGTGAGAGAGCATGGCCCTGGGAGAGGCAACATGCAATGTAAGACTGGAATCCAGGACATGTCTGGGGAGAAGGCAGGAGCCCAAAGTGGGGGAAGTTGGCAGAACACAGATTGAAAGAGCATGCTAAAAGGTTTTCGGTCAGTCTATAAGCAATGGCTACTTACTAAATGGATTTTGAGGAGTAAAGATGTGCTGCTATTTTTTTTTTTTTAAATCGTCCTAGAACCAGTATGGCTAAACTGGGATTGAATTAGGTAGCTCTTACCATTGTCCTGCTAAAGAGGACCCAATGAACAGTTGAGGCATTAGGGATGGAAGGAGAGGAAGAAATCCAAGAAATTAATGAAACTCATTGCTAAGCAGTATGTTGGGAATGAGAGAGAACAAGGGATTTGGCATGACAGCCAGGTTTCCGGTTGTGATGGCTGGGAGGGAAGACATTGGTGCCAGTACCGGCAAGGAGGACTTTCAGAGGAGGAACAGATGGAGGTTTGGCAAGGGTGACTTCATGTTCAGACACACTGAGTCTGAGGTGGCTGAGAAAACACGAAGGTAGGCCAGTCCAGAGGATAGTTGGAATTACAGTCTGAAAGTACCAATTTGGAAGTTACGCTATGTAGTAAATGCCTGTCATTTCATAGGAGTACACAGATGACCTGGAGAGATTGTCTTGTTTAAGAAGGAAAAAAAGAAATTGCAAGGAGGATGCCTGGGGAACAACATTTAGGGGGCGAATGGGAGGAAAAGGAGTCCACAGATTGGCTAGAGGGAGACAAGAATTGGAAGGAACATGGGGGTGGGTAGAGAGGGGCTATCAGAAGCTCAGGCAAGCAAAGAGAAGTTCAAGGCGTGGGCAACAGTCATCTTTAACAATGCAGCTGAGAGGACAAAATCACCCAAGAGTGTTGACCAAAGGTCACACTCAAATCATGTACTTTCAATAGGACAGTGGGGGCCGCAGCCAATTCATTGGTTAAAGGGGGATAGATGAGAAAACAGATTTAGCAAGAGTTGTGTGCTTTTTTCCCAAAAAAGAAAAGCACTGCTGTGAAGAAAAAGAGGTACGGTGAGAAAGAAAGGGTGACAGCTAGAAGGGAGTAAAGAAGGATTCAGATACCGTTATTTTTGGGTGGAGCATGGTACTGGGGAGCAAGCGCACTGAGAGTCTAAAGCAAGTTGGCGTGGCCACTGGTTTCTGAGAGCTGTCAGGCAGCAAGGAGACGATGATCATGGCAGCAAGTTTAGATCGCACCTCCTGGGCTCCAAACACTCCTCGATACGTTGTTTGACGTACATCAACTCGTCTGCTTCTCATCACTGCCTTGTGAGGTGGATTTTTGTTACCATTCCCATTTCACTTCCAAGAAAACTGAGGCACAGGGAGGTTAAATAACCTTCCCGATTTGTGCTTTCCCCACTACCCAAAGCAAATGCGTTACAGAGCCTCCGAAATGGCATGTAGGTGCAACGTCAGCTTCAGCCGATTCAGCAGAAGGTGGTTGACAGGTGGAGAGGGAGAAAGGTGGGCCCCGGGGCCTTTGCTGTAGACACAGACCGGTTGTGTGATAAGGAAAGCTTCTCCGTGGCGCACGTCCTCGCAACGTTTTCATGTCGTTAAGAAGTTGAGGCGTGAGCAAAATTATCGTCTCGTGAATATTGTTTGACTCTTAATCTCCTTGGCGGGACGTTAGTTGGGAACAACAGACACGATTTAGTTTGCTGTTGCAGAACTGAACTAAAATGAAATCAAAATGTGGACGAGTACATTTAAGGTGGGAGTTGGGCTGGGATATGAGTGGAAGTGGGCAGAGGAGGGAGATGGAGGTGGAGAGGCAGGGAAGATGTTGAAACAAAGATTATCTCCATCACATATTTGAATGAAGCTTGCAATTACTTTTAGGCATCTGGTAGTAGAACTCAGGAAAGATGGGGTAAACATTTGTATTTGTAGCCCGCCTGACTGCTTAAGCTTTTTCTAGTTTTGTGCCCATCGTTCCACAAAGGTGGTGTTATTTGGAAAATTTCAAGAATGTTTATTTATTTATTTGGGTAGGTCCCTGTCTGGGAATTAAGGATGTTTAGAGACCTGTTAGTCTCTTATTGTAACACTCTCATGAGCAACAGTAACTAACAGTGACATTTATTCAGAACTTAACTATGGTCCAATCGTAATGCCTGCTGCTTTATAGGAAATACATCATTTTATCTTTATAAAAACCCTAGAGATGGTTCACTACTATCCTGTCTTTACACTTGAGGAAACTTGGGCTTGAAAATACCCAGTTCCCTCCCAAGGTCATAGAGCTAGCAAAAGCCAGGCTGTGAACCAGGTGGTATGGATCCTGAACTCAGACGCTGAACCGTCTGCACTACATGAGAAATAGATTGTGCCCTGCACTCCCCACTTCCTTCCCGAGTTGGGTTGGGGCTGCCGTGTCCGCGCGTGAGAAGATCAGCTTTAGGAAAACCTTGTCTCTAGCTCTACTGACCACGGTTATTTGTGGATTGGTTTGTGAGTGAAAAGGTGAACCTAGTAAAATATGGTTAAAAGTGCCTTAATGAAAGTAGAGAATCTTCCTACGTCGTTTTTACCTTCTCTGACTAGGCCGTTAAAAACATTTCTTTACCTTTTCAGTGCCAAAGGGGTCTGCACTTCCTACACTTTGGGGTTCTTGATGTTTGTGGGCTGAAATTATAGTGCAGACTGTTTGTTAGTCCCAAGGAAGGCTCTTGGAACGGTGACTAAACTGTTGCAGTGGTTTTCTCTTTGTACCTGCTGTGCTTCTGGGATACAGAAATTAAAGCAGGTACCGTCCCTGATTCCATCGTGTTAGGTTTATAATCTGGTGGATAAGGCAGAAGTTAAATATGTGCACCAGAAATATTTAATTTCTGTTCATTGGATTTTGGAAGTGCTAATAAAATTGTAAATGTGCTTGCTTCCCGGTTAACTGTAATAGGCTAACTGGCTGTGAATGCTGGGAAATGAGCTAGGTAATGACTGGGCTTATGCCAGCTCTGTGCTAATTAGTATAAAATCATAGCCTCGGGGCATTGAAGTAGCTGGAAAGATAAGTATTACAAAGACTAGTGTCATAAAATATAGTTTAAAAATGTGGACTACGTAAAAGAAAAATAGCCAATCTTAATATTGTCGTTCTTATGCATTTACATTGCTTATTTATCATTATATTATAAATGATCATGAAACAGACACAAATACTTTCGGGCAGTTTCGACATGGAAACTTTTAAAATCTGCGTGTGTGTCATATTCTAGTCACACCTTTTGTTTCTGCTGTGTTGGCCCGGAAACCCCAGAGCAGAGACGTTCTCAGAAAGACTGAGAACAGCAGCTCTAAGCCAGGAGGATCGCCAAACCTAATTTTTTCTTAAAACTTTGTTTTTCCAAACCAAATCCAAAAGTAATAAAAGATATATTCAAGCATGTTCAAACCTTTATTAAAAGTTTTGTCTTGTGTTTGATATTAAAACCGGGTAAAAGTTCTTAGATGACAGTTTTCCTTTAAGCCTTAATCCGTGATAATTATTCCCCGTGAGCTCATATGGTATGAAATTCTGCTTTTATTCCAACTGTTTAAGTCCTTGGAAAGTTCATAAAGTGAACTTTACACCTTGCTGGAGTCTCAGAAGCACGTCTCTGTACTTCCCTGCATTTATGTGGGTGTGCTGTGGTGGCATGGGGATGGAATTGAAATTTTTGTTTCTTATTTTGTTTTTTATAAACTCTTTACTTTCTTTCCCACTGATAACCCTACAGGCTCAGTTTGAACTTCAGGCCTTCCATATCCGGGGGGAGCATGCAGTGATAACAGCAAGACTGGAAGAAACCATTGAAAATCTCCAACACGAGATAGAACACCGATGGCGAGGAGGACGTGAAGAGATGAGAGATGTGTGTCTCTCCACCGACGATGACTCCCCGCCAAAGACCTACAGAAATGTGTGCATCCAGACGGACAGAGAGACTTTCCTCAAACCCTGCGAAGGTGAAGGCAAGACAACCAGAAGTAACCAAATCATACCTAAAAAGCTCACCATCTCCTCTTTAAGCCAGCTCTCTCCCCCAAATGACAACAAAGACACCCATGCACCACTTCAGTCCTTGGAAGGCATCTCATCAAGTCAGCAGAGGGCATTGCCTCCCCCTCCTGCACCGCCCCTACCACCAGCCATCCCTCCCCCTCCTCCCCTTCCTCCTGGACCTGGACCTTTGCCACCTGTACCTCCCCCACCACCTCTGCCTCCAAGTGCTGGTCCACCCCTCCCTCCTCCCCCACCACCACTTCCTAACTCACCTGCTCTGCCCAGCAGTCAGGGGCCACCTCCTGCTCCAACACCCCCAGGACTGGTGCCCCCACCTCCTCCCGGACTCTTCTTTGGAGTCAGCCCTTCTTCTAGCCAATGTCCTCGGAAGCCGGCCATTGAGCCCAGCTGTCCCATGAAGCCTCTGTACTGGACTAGAATACAAATAAGTGATAAGAGGTAAGCTCACCTCCCCTGGCCTACCCTTAGCTTGTGAACTCCCAGAATTTTGCACAAGTGATGTTTTATCCTTACCGCTTTCATTTCTGAGTAGTGTCCTATTCATTCTCAAACGGAGTACAGCGAATGCCTTGGATAAACAAAGTTGGAGTGTTTTGGGGAGAATGTCTGTCTCCACTAGGTCTTGTCTGTATCCTATATGGATTGATGGTGGGAGAAATGATACACTTGGTATCAGATCCTTCTTTAGATAAATGTTCCATTTCACAGCCTAGAAATGAGCCCAGGCCTGAATTAGAGCCTTCTCCAACGTCCTTATGGTTAGTGAGGAATCATGAAGACACAGAGCCTGAATCTGTACTGCAGGTTCAACTGAGGAGTTTTAGGCTATCTGTCTTGTCTTTCTATGGTATTATCAACCTTACGATCTGGTTCCTAACCAGGTACGTGTAGTTTTTCCTTTTTGTTTTTTTTTGTTTTTTTTTTTTAACAGCCAGATATAACAGAGTCCTTAGTTCTTCAGGTCACAGGGGAGTCTTAAAATATGAACTCTGCTTGAACCCTGGTTCCCCCCGTGGCTCAGTGCCCTCACGTGCTATATTTTGTTGCCCATAGAGAAAGCGCCAGTGTGTGGATAGCGAAAAAGCACCTTCTATTTGTAGAGCTTGTTAAACAAGGTCTGTAAGACAGCAAGAGAGGGTTGTTTGAAAACTTCCATTCAAACAAATTTGAATAGGATTTCTTCTGCCTCATTTCAGAACCCGACAAGAGGACAGTGAGAGGTGTTGACTTCCTTCTTGACTGTACTCTGGATTTCAAGTTCATTTGTTTGCAAAGAACAGAAAAAATAGAACACATTTTTTAAATTAAGTGTTTTGAACTTATTCAGAAATCAAGATGTGGCGGTGAATTTTTCAATTTATATAACATTGTGCTTGAGGAAGGCAGGATATTGAATAAAATAACAAGCAATTTACAAGTATAAAGCAACTGGAAATCACTGTAGGAAAAATGGGGATACCTTATACTGAGCACATGGTGAGCTAAGCTGATTATGTACTTCATGTTGGCCTACTTCCTCTCTCCAAAAAATAGGGGCCAAGAGTTTATGTGGGGAAAAATCCTGATTTTTAATGCCAATACTTTACAATTTCCCAAATGAATGGTTAAAAACAAAACAAAACAAAACTATGAGGCGACCCTACCATTAGCTAAAGTACTAGTGTTCCCCCTTTTCCATTTAGGACTTAGATGACATTTCCTAAGAAATAATTCCCCAGAATATTTAGTTTGAGCTGCGTTTTCTGATTAGTGTCCTCAGGTTCATGTGCAGCCAGCCCTTCCAGGGTGATGACTCCCACCTGTCAGCCCTGGAGCAATGTGTCAGGACAGCAGACGGAGCTGTCCACACCTGTGTCCCACTTGTCTGCCTCCGCTTCATTCCCCACAAGCCCTCATGACCAGCCATCATCACAGACCATAGCAGCGGAGTAACCGTGCCCCTGGGAGGTTCGGGCCCTCCGCCCACTGTTCAAGGTGGAACAAAGCCGAGTGCAGATGATCCTCGTCTGTGTTTTTCCGTCCTTTGTGTGTTTGGCCATTTCGAGAAAGAAAAACAATCGCATGCTCGAGCTCTTACTAGTTTTACCATAACTTTAAGGCTTCAATTTTGAGCAAAATGGAAAGCAGATCAATGCACTAGCCTTCCTGAGTTAGGACGTCAGGAGAGCCATGCCTGGCGACTATGACTTGGGGGTGAGGAGGGGCTCCCCAACTGTGGTGTGTGAAGACTGCCACGTGGGCACTTCCTGCTGCATCACACACTTTGTCTCTCTTATGATGGGTACTTGGAAGTGTTTGTTGTACCTCAGAGCACGACTACTTCTTTTAAACTAAAATGGTCAAAAGGTTCTGTGTAGTGTTCATTTATGGACAAGAGTAAACTTATTTGGGGTGTGTTCTTTTAAAGAAGATGAAATGGTATTTTAGTATCTTGTGCCATTGGAGGGGTGAGCACTTTGTCTGGTACACGTGATAAATTTTAGCCTTGGCCTTCTGGGGAAGCAGGAGTACAATACGGTGGACGGGCTGCTAACCCGAACTCAAGCGACTGGCGCTCTCAAGCAGCCATCTGAAAAGAAAATTGGAGAAGGAGGGAGGGGGAGCTACATAAATGGTGATGGGAAGAGAAGAAAAACACCGGAGAAATAATACTACATTCATCCAGTACGGATGCTGGTTAACTGAGAGTCTGCTGTGTTTATTTTCTCCGTTATGTGGATACTGCCTCTCAGCCACGAGCCTGCTTTTCACCACTAACATGAGCTGATTTCTAACTTGCGCAGTTTTTGCCTTCTTTGGTGTCCGTTTTCTGGTTTCTAGAATAGGGAAGAGACATTCAGTTAAACAGAAATCCTCCTCTCTCTGCTTTGCCAGCTTCCTAAATAAGTATCTCTCCTCGTAGTCTCCTCCCCCTTTACACCTTCCAGCTCCCTGCTCACTCCTCTTCCTCCCTCCTCCTCCTCCTCCTCCTGCCTTCCTCTCCCTCTTCTTCTGAACTAGAATTGTATGTTCATTGGTCAGCAAAGAGTTGTCCACAATGGCAGATGGTCCACTGGGAGTGAGGCCACGCTACTGCCCCAGAAAGTGCCAGTTACCCCCAACTCACTGAGAGGTGGTGTTCCAAAATTCTTGTATCCGTAGTTAGAAATGTGTTTTCCCCTAAAAACAATGTTACAAATGGTGAGGAAGTGCTCAACCTGACTGCCAAGGCCAATTTACTCCACAATATAGGTTACAGTGCTATTCACCGACCCGAGCTCAGCGTCTGCGGGGCCGGGGCCGAGCCGTACAGGTGCAGGAGGTGTTGGGGATGGGTCTGAGCAATCTGCCTTCTGCATCACATCAGCGCCTCCTCCTAAGCACCCTCTCCTCAGCTCCTCAGGGCCTTTTCGAGGCCCAGCCCAGCAGGCCTTAACAGGCTGCCTGCTGCGAAATGCCCTGGCTGTCTTGTCCCACCAGGATCCCCCTGCCTGAGTGCAGCAGAGCTAAGCACTTAATGTTAGGGGTGTTACTGTTTCACGTTGAACTCAAGAACACGGCAGAGGGCGGTGGCCAAGGGAGGAACACATAGATGTGTGTACTTCATTACAAGTGCTCTAGCCCTTGGGTGATGATTTCACAGGTATTTATTATACAATTTATGTTCTAACTTACAAATAGGTCATATATATATATATATATATATATACTCTTACGTGGCTCAAATATTAGGTTAGAAAAATTATAATTAACAAGAGTGGAGAGAAGTGAATGTGGCCAGAACCAAAATGTCGTATTTTCATAGGACAGGCAGACATACAGCAAAACGTGAACACAGCAATCTACAAAGGCTGCCATGTTCCCAACTGTTTTGAATATGAAAAATGACCTTTTAGGATCAAACTAATGTGTGGACCACTGTATAAAACAATAGATCTTTTAGTTTTCATTGACTGAGAAACTACTTAATGAAACAAAGGTAAATACTTAGAGGTATTATGGATCGTGATGTATATATATCATGTATTTGAAAAACAATAAATGTGTAGATGAAACATTATACTTTTCTCCTGTCTGTGGGCATTGAAAGTATTTAAAAATTAAGAAACTGATTTAAGGAAACAGACATCTGGGAGGAAATGTGTCCTTACTGAAGGGAGCCCAGAGGGACTCACTTGAGTAAGCTCTTAGAGGAGGGTCTCCTGTACCTGATTTCCCAGATCTTTCTCTCGTTCTTTGTTTCAAAACTAGGATTCCCCCATGTTCAAAGACAGAACAGAACAGCCTCCCCATGGCTGCTGTACTTGAAATCCCAGTGGGGGCCGGTTCAATTGAGCTTTGGGGTTTGTTTTTTATTGCTAATACTGTTGCTGAGGCTTGGTATTGTAAACCAAGTATTCCTAAATGAGCGTATTGCGGAGCCTACCCTGAGTTGACCCAAAAACCGTATTTGAAACCAGTAGAAGAAATCTAGAGAGGTTAAATCTTCACCTTCGTACTCCATTTTCATTGTTTAAGAATTACCCCATCAGTGTCTTAAAATTGCCTTTCAGCCTTTATACGGTGCCCATTTTTTTTTTTTTTTTTTTTTTTTTTTTTTTTTTTTTTTTTTTTTTTTTTTTTTTTTTTTTTTTTTTTTTTTTTTTTTTTTTTTTTTTTTTTGCTTTTTGGTATGTGGGTAGCTCCCTGACTGGGAATCGAACCCAGGCCGCAGCACTGACAGCGCCAGCGCCGAAGCCTTAAGCCACTACACCACCAGGGAACTCCCATACGGTGCCCATTTTTATCCGTCATGGAAATGCCATGGACTGAGGGAGGGTCGGCTTACATGGCCCCAATAGTCTGAATCCTGGGGGTTCTGGTCCCACAAAGTTTCTCTACATCTCTTTGATTGTTATCTAATGACCTTTCTGTTTTGGAAATGTGTATTTGCTTTGACGTTCTATGGTATGTTGTGACTTAGGAAAAAAGTGTAACACAAAAAGCTCTTCTCCAAGCTGTTAGGGATGTGTGTGTGTGTGTGTGTGTGTGTGTGTGTGTGTGTGTGTGTGTGTGTGTGTGTGTGTGTGTGTGTGTGTGTGTGTTGGGGGGATTGTTTCCTGAGTTAAAAAATGAATTACAGGTTTTATTGCATTCTGTTGTCTTCTATTTTGGTTCTTAAGTTTAACTTGCCATTTTTTCTTTTAAGCCAAAATGCTACACCAACGCTATGGGATTCCTTAGAAGAACCTGATATTCGGGATACTAGTGAATTTGAGTATTTATTCTCCAAGGACACAACTCAGCAGAAGAAAAAACCTCTGTCAGAGACTTATGAGAAGAAAAACAAGGTCAAAAAGGTATTGAGTGATTATAGCAATCATTGTAATTATATATATTTTTTGTCATACATGGGAATTCATTATGTGCTGCTGGTCTGCCTTCCCTCTGTTTTCAAAAAATGTTCTGGAAGGTTTTGAGTCACAGATGACAAGGAGCCAACAGTTTGAGAATCTGTGCTTGCGATTTTGGTCTTATCATCTGACTTTTCAAACTATTTTCTTAATTTGATCTGGAGTTTTTTCAGCCTTTAATTCTATAGGAAAATATGGCTATTAAATTTAATTAATAAAATTAGGTAAAATAAAAAATGTCAGTCCTTCAGTGGCACTAGCTACTTTTCAGTTTTGTTCTGTGACTAGTGGCTACCATGTAGCACAGATATAAAACATTTCTGTCATTCTAAAAAGTTCTATTAGATAGCACTGTTTAAGCACCTGGGATATGTTGGTGGAAAAAAATTAAATAAATAACCAAGATTCGTGCCCTATTAACACTCTCCATAAAAGCAGAAATTAAATCATGTGATAGAGCAGGGTAAATGGGATCCACTTTGGCACGGTGGGGATGGGGCTGCCGTTTTAAATAGAGTGTTCAGGACAGCCCTCATGAGAAAGGGTGACTTCTGAGCAAAGATTTGAGGACCTAAAAGCTAAGACCACCAGTCATCCTGTCAGAGAACAAGTTCAAGATTCTCAAGCAATTGGATAGATGTGAAGCTGAATCATGGCTCTGTCAGTCACTGGCTATGTGACCCAAGTCGAAGTCCTTCCCCTCTGAGCCTCCGTCCCCTAACCATAACACGACATGATGTTTGTTCAGAGTGTTTTTCAGACTGTTATTCTAAGCCATTATCAAATGAGGTTTTATACATATCATGCCTAGTGTAGTGTCTGGCACACAGTCAGCCCCCAACAAATAATGGCTACTCTCTTTTTGCTGCTGTTGCTGCCACTGCTGTTATTTCTCTGCATTAGTGTTTTGATAACAGCACAGATGGTGTCGAGGAAAAAGTAAAGTACGTGCTTGGTTCTGCTGTTGATTTGCTATGTGAGCTTGGGTAGGTTGTCTTCCTTCTCTAGACCACATTTTCCCTTTTTTATAAAAACGGATTAACAGTATCCGAGCCTGCCTGACACACCAGGATGTTGTGAAATTCAAATCTGAGAGGGTCTGAGGAAGTTTTGAGAAGTGTGCAATATTGAACAATATTATCACCAACTCTTCGTTTTACATTTATATAGTGGGGTTCATCCATTGGTTCATATCGCAGTTAACACTGTGATTATGAATCAGCTGTGCCTTCCAGGGAAAAGACCTGGCAACATCTGACTGCAGTTGCCCGTTAATCACAGTAGATTTTCCCACCGACTTGAATTATAAATGAGAAATGTGGTCAAAGTTTTTCACCTCTCAAGTGCATGGGAATTGTGTTTTCATGAGCAAAATTTGGTTCCGATGATACTTAAACTTCACAGCAAATCTTTGAAGAGGGCAAATCACATCGAACGATTTGAATTTTCCTACTAAAACCATTATTTGCAGGCAAGGTGTCGGCTGATATACTGTAAAACGTATTCCCACGCAGTCAGATTCATATGCGATGGAAACGACTGTGCTTTACGGCTGGCTGCCTTCTTACATGCCGTCTAGGGAAACGGATGCCTGTAGTTTCCACACAGAAGGCAGAACCATCTCCGTATTCCAAAGCTCACCTCCATTCCCACTGCTGGGAAGCCTTCCCTGTCGCACCGGGAACTCGGCTCAATGCATTCTTAGGCAGCAGCATAGTGAACGGAGTTTTGCTCTCTGTTTCTTCACAGATTGCTATTACTTCTTTCGTTTCTCTCTCTCTGGATGCTTGGTAACTTGTTCTTCACAAAACTAATGATTTCCATGTCGGTGAAGGAATATTTTTTTAAACATCAAAGCATTGGGTTGTTTATTCTTATTCCTTATCTCATAAATTTGCCTATTCAACAAAGGATTTTTACTAAAGTGGTTAGTCCTTGATATGTTTACTTTGTTTCACTGTCTGAAGGGGAAACTATCCTTCGTTTGAACTCTTCCATCCTTCTGAACAGTGGGGTTGCTGTTACTCCATGTAATCTACACATGTGTCAGCTTCACATTTTCCTTTAAGGAGAGGCAAGCATGTAGGTCTGCTGGCCTTCATAATCTAGAGCAGGCATGTCCAACCTGTAGCTCAGGATGGCTCTGAATGCAGCCCAACACAAATTCTTAAAACATTATGAGATTTTTTTTTGAGATTTGTTTTTTCTTGGCTCATCAGCTGTCGTTGGTGTTAGTGTATTTTATGTGTGGCCCAAGACAATTCTTCCCGCGTGGCCCAGGGAAGCCACAAGGTTGGACACTGCTGATCTAGAGGCTGCTTACAGTTTTCAGTGAGCTTTGTGACCTACCCTAGAGCTGAGATTTTAGGTTTTAAAGAGAAGAGTGAGCTAAATGACTCTAAACCTGTCTCCTATAAGCCTTCCCTTCATGCCTTTGATCAGATTTCTGGTATCAATATGGATCCCTTGGTCCTTCCAAGAGTCAGATGTTTGTTTTCTTTTCTCTTAAAATAAAAGCTAAAGTGAATTTTAGAGGTTGTGAGCAGCGGAGGAGTTTGCCATCAGTTTAACCACTGAATGGTTCCAATACAAGGTGACCAGGAAGATACCTGTGAAATAGGTCTTTTTTAAGGACTAAAGTAGGGTCTATGTCAGAGGCTGAAGTATCTGGTGTTCTGAATCTTGACTGCAGGGGCTCAGCCAGTACTGAGATACACATGTGAACATCTCCTGAATGGCCCTGGCTTTCATCCCTCTCTGCATTCCACATTCCTAGTTCAGAAATAACTGCCAGGATTCTGTTGAACTCAGATACTAGTTTTCTCTTCTGTAGTAGCATTTGGAGTTCTCATGAGTAGAGTGATTTAAAGTGAGCAGATACATATATTCTTAAACTGGGCAGGTATCCTATTCTGTAATATCATACGGTCTAAGAATTAGAAGGAACCTTACCAATCATCTAATTTAGTACTCTCATTTGGCACATGAGAAACTGAGACCTGGAAAGATGAAGGAACTTCTAGACTTTGCACACTTTTAACTGGGAAGATACTGGTAATGACAAGCACTTGAAAGGATATGCAAGAGCCTCATCATGCTCATTTCCTTTTTAAACAGTAATTTGCGACACTGAAGATGGGAACAACATTCATTGGTGTGATTGATTTGACATTTATAAATGAGAGTAGCCATTATTAAAATCATCAACAAAATACAGCTATACTTGTGCAAATCCCAAAATTATTCAGTTTTCTTCAGAGTCTTCCAGTAGGAAGCCAAATCTTTGAATAAAAAGATGTTTTATGTGTAACTCCAGCAATGAAATCATGTAGATTTGGAGTTGTTTCCCTCTGACTCCATCAATATTTTAAATATTATCTATGTAAATAAATACTAACTATGACAAATTTGTATTGGATATTCAGGCATGTGCCAACCTCACTTGTGACACCGGACCACTCTGACACCATAAATACAGCGATCACCAAATTGAGAACTAGAGTTGAAGACATCAGCTCTTGCTGGCACCACCAGCACTCAGTACTGTCTCCTATTTTTTGCTCTCTGATAACCTTCAGAGCAAATCATTTAATTTTCCCACACTGATTCCTTCTCTATAAAATGGGGAATAACAACTTTTTATAGAGGTGCTAAGAGGTTAAAATGAAATCATGGTTATTAACCCTACCAGACCTGAGGCCCTGAACCTAACTGTCCCCTATACCTGGGCTCCTGAGCATTAAAGAGAAAAAACCAACATGATATAGAAAAATGTTAGTTACATGCAAACAAGTGGTTAGAATAAGATGGAACTTGGGGTCACGTTTTTCACGTACTAGGCCAAGTACTGAAAATCAGGTACAGTGGTATAGGGGCAGATTCAGAAATGACTGAAAATCGGTACAGCGGTCTGGTAGGGTTAAGGTACTTTAAGTAGCCTCTATATATTAATCTCTTAGTTTATGAACCAATGTGAAAGCTTTGCAAAAAAATTATTGAGCATCATTGACTCCCACAGGTTGTTGGGGGGGGAGGGGGTCTTAAAACATTAGTATGGCCATTCCTTAAACTATTTGCAAATATTCTTCTCTACTACACCATTCTTATTTTTCAAAGTCTATAGAATCCTACAGTTTCCTCTGACATATACAGATATTGAGTAGTTCATCTTGCATTGATTTATATAGTCTTTTTGCACTGTCAAATAAGAGTTTCCACAGTCAATATGCCCATATTTACACTGCCTCTAAGTAACATTTGTTCTAGGGGAAGGTAGGTCAGCACCTTGACAAAGAGCCAAAAATCTGCCTTTGTTGTCTGAGATTCTTCCCCCTGGTGCCTGTCAAGGAAGTAGCTACTCTGATAAACTTTCCAGTTGCTTTCTAAACTTGCCCAACAACTTTCAGAAAATCAGCATGACCTGCCAATATTCTTCCTCTCTTGAAATGTCATGATCTCACTTTGAATTATAAATAATCTCTGTGCTTGTTCCCTCTTCAGTGAGATACGTAAAATCATTCCTCTCCCTCGGCCTTTTAGCTAGATATTTCTTAAGAATAATGAAATAATGGCTCTTCCTTGCGCACTTTGGGTGGGGAGAGGTGGTGATGGTTCAGCAGACACTAGTCTGTTGAAACATCCTGGAGCCAAGAGCCATCAGTTGTAATTTGGTCACTTTGGCGAGGATCGTAGCTGTAATTCTCAAATCCCAGACTTGGTGTCTCAGTTTAGTGGGGAGAGGAGAAGGGTGGAAGGAGAACATTGTTTGGAAGCCTGGACATAAATTTATAGGGTTTCATAACCTATTGCCTTCCAAGTTTATATAATTTTAGCTTTTGTGTACAAAGATAGTTTCTCTGGCTGCCTTGGTTAGGTATGTACATAACTCCCCCCAACCCCCACCCCAGGAATGGGGAAAAGTTTGCAAACCCCTTTATATTTCTCATGTGTTTGAAAAATGAGCAGTGAGGTTAGAGGTTATCATGTATAGAAATGAGTGAAATAAGTTGCCCGTGTATTGATTGCACCAATACATGACCTTGAGGTCATTCATGAGTGCTATGTCCAGATTCCTTAAGTGATAGCTGGAATGATCAGGGCTTTCCTGTTCTTCACCTTAAAGGCCCCTGACTGGCCAAATCTACTGAAAGCAAACGGGAGCTTTTAGTCCATGACAGGCACCAGTTAACAAAAATTCTACCCTGTAAATTTTATTCGGAAATAAGATGGCCCAAAAAGTTAAGTTGTACTTTTACTTTATTTACTTATTGAAAAAAAAAAAAAAGGTGGTTAGAACTTGTCAAGTATGGGTATCAATGATTCTTTCAGAAGATTGAATCCGAATATTAGTCTTGGAGTTGAACTGTGTTTCTTTTGTTGGCTGTTAAACAGTAACTTAATCTGGAGTTGCACCACCAGCCAACTGCAGTATTACTAGGATGCTTATTACCTACCCCAAACCACAAGAGGGCACCTTAGAATGCTGAGATACAAAGTGAAATTAGCTTCTATGCGAGAGCACTGACAAAGGGAACTTCCCCTCTGCACCCTCTTTAGTCTTGTTAAATCTCTTTATTGTGGACTATGAGGCCAAATTTCACAGCAAATTATCCACACAAAGTATTGGGAGCCAAATGCATATTAGAAAGGCTTGTGGGTATTAGTGGAATAGAAATCATTAGTAGGCAGAGTTCCAGTGCTTAGAATGAATGACTGCAGTATAAAAATTTATGAAGTATTAGACTTAGCCCCTTTGGGACTGGTTCTGTAATTACCTACACACGCGCGCGTTTGCGCACATGTGCACACACACACTCCCACTCACACAGCTTTTAAAGTCTCCCATATCTAAAGATAGAAGATTTATTGGAATATAAATTTGGGATTGTCTAATTGAAAAACAAAGAAAATGATTGGATATTACAAGATGGGCTATGAGGAAACCATTATAAGTATTTGCATTTTTAAAAAGTATTTATCCTTTCCTTCTAGCTGAGGAAACTTTTGAAAACTTGTCTGTATTTTTCTGGGCCTCATTCACTTATGATTAACATAGGCCCCTTTCTAAGACTGTGACATGGGCTAGGGTCAGACAATAGTTTCCGGGTGAGTGCCAATGCTGATACCTTAATTGTGGCAGTGACTCCTCTGGCCTCCAGTTCTAAGTTTGGATGAATGTGAGAAGTTAACAAGAATAGGCAGAATCTTATATGTACATTTAAGTCACAAACCCAGGTCACATGGATGCTTTTGCAACTAAATTCATAAATGCTTTGTGAAGCACACACATCTCCAGTATATGCAAATGTCAAAACAGCTCCTGCACATCCACAAGTCCTCATGGGTACATGCTTCATATGGACAGAGAGAAGTCTTAATAACCTTGTATTTATGTAGTATCTTGCAAGTGACAATTCTAATAGTAATAATAATAATAGTTAATGCTAAGTAAGTGGTTTTTTATTTAGCTTTTGGCATGTATTAACTTACTTAATCATCACAAGAACCTAGTAAGATGGTTACTGTCATTCTTCCCACTTTGTGGGTAAGGAAGCTGGAGCCTAGAGGGGTTATGTAACTGGCCCAGCATCACACAGCTCTGCAGTGGTAGGGCAGTAAATCCAGCAACAACCCCAGCTCTGTGCTCTTAGTGGCCCAACACATGGTTTTTGCTCTGAATTTAACTTTAAATTCACTTGGGAAAGCTTGAGTTTTCTCCTCTGGTCATTGTGTAGTGATGGAAGCACACTGGCTTTGGTGTCAGTCGACCTGGTTTCTACTTCTGGTTCTGAGCTTAACCAACTATGGAATCTTGGGCAAGTCCTTTAAATTTTCTGAGTCTCATGTCTCTTATCTGTCAAAAGATGAGAACTTCTAATTAGATGAATTCCAACAATCTGGTCATTACTTCCAACTAAGACCCTCCAGCTTTTGTTTTATTCATTAGAGGGCAGATCGACAGGGGATTCACATGTGAGCCAGCATCTCAGCACTCAGAGCCAGACACAGTCTGGTAGATCAGTGAGCACCATGTTGTATGAGTCATAAGCATGTGGGAGCTCAGAGAATAACTGATAGGATTTTAATAACCCCCTCACCCCAGTCTTAAGAGTCATAAATGTATTGAAGAATTATTTTAAACCAACTTTCTTTATGTACTGGGGTACTGAAGGACTAGAAATACAATGGGAAAAGGGGCATGGACAGTCTCCAGAGATCTCGTGTGGAAGGTAACTAAGTAGTAGTTAGCAGTTGCTGTGTGTCATCATGGAACCTCTCTGGCCTTAGGTTCTGTAACCAGCATCTGGAGGGGATGTTTTTAATGATGATTTCTGGATGCAACATATTAGATCCTATCTGTATGTGGATGCCTGCACACATGCATTTAAAAACCAAATGTATGCAGGTATGTTGAGTAGAATAAAACTGAACATGGACTGTGCCTATCAGTGAGTAACATGAGATATACTACACACTGACCTCACATTGCAATGTTTCTTCTTCAAAGATGCGCCGTTTCCCTTCTCACACTTGTCTCTAGTATACTTAACAGAAAATGCATTTGGCTGCATCAGCCATTAGTGGAGCTGGCCAGCCCCCATGGGCTTGTGTAGCATTTTCCCATGTCCCCCTCCATCCCTCAGAGTTTTCAGGGTCCAGAGGCCAAGCCAGGGATTCAAGTTACACCAGACAAAGCCGCTGTCCACGTGTTTCTTAGGACAGTCTGGCTTGACCCCAGTAGGATGGCCACACTTTCAATTTTTGATAACATACCTTTTCGCCCAGAGCTTGGTTTCATTTGGGCCTGACCTGATTTCTGTCCAGCTGAGGCTAATTTGCATGGCTGTAAACACGGGCCTTACAAAGCTCACCAACTGTGATAAAAGCAAAGGAAACTGGAGACCACGGGGAAACTCAAAAATCTGCCTTGGTATCTCAGCCTGACTCTGAGTCACGCCTCAGCCTCGGAGGCTGCCAGCATGAAGCAGCTACAGAAATGTCATTCTGATTGATCTGATTAGGGCAGGCAGGTTAGCCATGGCCCATTTACAAAGACAGCATGAGAAGAAATCATGTGTGTAGCCGTGTTATGGGTCAGCGAGGCCCCTGCCGGAAGTTACGAAAAGCCACAGCTCTGCCAGGACCATTATCAGATCTCCTCAGTGGGGTACAAATGGGATTGGAGGGGTAGGGGCCCCTGCAGTGGAAGGAACGATGGAAGGGATTAGGCTGGGAAGAGCTAGTGAATCAGGCTCGCTTCTAGCTGGATTCCAAGCCCCCTGCCCTTTGGTGGGAGGTGGGGTGCGGGGGGAGCCTGGGAGTTCCCCAGTACAGGGCGAGAAGGACTGCCCTTAGCTCCTCACTGCAGTGGGGAAGAGAGGGCAGGAAGGCTCGCTGGAAGAGCACGCGAAACTCAGGGCTGACCCACAGAGAGCTGCCAGATGGAACCTATGGGGCATTTTGACCCCTTCCTTCATCCAAAGGGTGGTTTAATTGGGATCTGGTTCCAGGCCTTGGTTCCTAAATAACCTGAGTTTTAGTGTTTTCATTTTCATTAATTAACTTTTCTGCTAGGTACCTTATTAGTCACATTAGGCATTTTGAATGTGCAAAATATCCTAGGAGGTGAGAAGGGGGTCTTTAAAAATAGTATAGAGCCGCAAGTACTAGGGGGCTAATTCATGACCTAATTATCACATCACGTTTTACTCTCTTGTACAACTTCCTTAGTTTACAACAAGCACAAAAACGTTTAAACGTTGCTTTCAAATGGTTATTACATTTGTATTGATCCTGAAGATTTTTGGATCCTCCAGTCTGGGTGTGGTTCTCTTCTTCCCTGTTCAATTTAGGAAAAATGTTACTTACCACGCTGGGATAAGACACATTAATTAATGAAGAAAGACTTATTTAAGATGAAGCAAACTGAAAGCCACATTGCTTGATCTGGGACTCATTATAAATAGTTCACTCTGTACTATAATCATCTTGCTAATGGGAAAAAAATGAGGCATTGAGTGTTGATTAGAGAAGAATGTGATTCAGAATGTAGCAGCAAAATGCCTAAAGCATATGATACTTGGAATAATTTAGTAAGACATTTGAGAAACTGGGCCACGTGGTGCTTTTGTTGTGTATTACATGTACTCTTGGGGTGTAGAGATATCTTAACTGTTCAGCCCTGTAGGACACAGCCATTCAAGTGCCACCAAAAAAAGGGATGAACCTCTGAAGCTAAAGGTACGTGGAGAAGGAGATAGGACTCAGACCAGCACAGGGAGTTCCTACCTCTCAACTAAGATACTGTTTGTCTCAGAGCCACCGGGAAGCCAGTGACAGTCTGCAGTAGACGACCTGAGCTCCAGGTCTCTGAGGAGCTGCTTCCCAGCCGGCCTCTTGCACTGAGAGTCACAACTAGGGTAGGTAGGGAAAGTGGTGGTATAGTGGTCCAACAGGGGTTTCTGGAAATCACACAGGCCTGGCTTTTTCTTTCTGAATCATCGCTTTACCCATGGGCAAGTCCCTTCATTTTTCTAAGGCTCCTCTGTACAGTTCCATCCTCTATAAATAATGAGAATCATTATAGTACCTCCTTCAAAGAGTGGTTATGCAGAAATATTTGTTGCTGCCACCATACTATGAGCACCGGCATTGTTACCATCAGGAGTAGGAAGGCTAAGGAAAAGTCCTCTAATGCCACCCTTAAAGGAGAACAGAAGGTTGGATTCCCACCAGAAGCCTCATTGCTCATTCAGTGATAGCTCCTGGGCCCCCAGAGAACTTCCTGAACTGTGTTTTACCCTCTCATTCCTCTGTGTGCATCCCAGTGGGACCCAACTATGTAATTAAAGCAAATGAGTTTAAGCTAGAAGCTCAGAGGTGAATGTCCTCAAAGGTGTTCCAAGAGAAAACCATGCATTAGAATAAAAAGTTAATACAATTTGTTTCCGTTTTCTAGTGCTGTTTTTATTTGGCTTTCATGGTAATCTGTATGCTACCATTTCAGTGTGCTAGCTATTAGCCCCCTTCAATCCTTGGAACGTGATAGGCTATAAATACATAAATAAGCATAAACATGTTTAGAATGGCTGATTTATGTGATGATGAAACTCTTAAAGTATCATATTTTAGTTTGGTTTCTATATTACCAATAAATAGACTGAATTAAGTCTTATACTTTATTAATTTTTGACAACATAATACATGGATATAATTTAAAAAGTCACGTAGTATTAAAAGACTTAAGGAAAAGCAATGGTCCTGCAAATCTCAATAGATTTCAAGCAATTTTTTATACAGACCACATCCTCTGATCAAAATGAAATTAAGTTAGAAATCATATATCAATAATAAAAATACAACCTAAATATGTTCATCACAAAAACCGCCTTGCCTTTTAAAATTTACGTTCACACCCGTAAATAACTCATGGATCAAGAAAGAAATTATTATGGGATTCAGACAACACTTATAACAAAAAAAATAAAAATACTGGTTATCAAGATTCATATGATATATCTAAAACATATGATGATATTAGAAATGAAAAAGGCCAAATATAAATTAAGCCTCCAAAATTAGTAACTAGGGGGAAAAACAACCCAAGCCAAAGAAATTAAAAAGAGATATTAGGTTGCATGACAAGAAAAGCCATTTTCGTTGGTTGAATATGATCAAATATTTATAATTTCATGTGGCTGAGCCTAATACATTTGAAAAGATTCAAGATGAAAACTATTTTAAAAAATTAAATACAGTAGAGAAGATCAATAAATTTAAAAGTTTGTTCTTTGAAAACAACAATAAAATTGACAAACTTTAAGCAAGATTGAGCAAAACAAACATATAATAATATTAGGAGAGTAAAAATGAACGTGACTACAAATGCAACACAAATGTATAAAACAAGAGAGTATCATGAGCAAACTTTTGCAAATAAATGAAAATCACATGAAATAACTTCTAGAAAATACAAATCACCAAACCAGACTCAGGAAGAAATAGAACATCTGAATGTCTTACAAATATTAAGGAAATTGAATCAGTAATTTAAAATCTTCCCACAAAGAAAGTCCCAGGTCTAGATGGTGTTATTATGCCAAATGTTACCTTCTTACACAAAATGCTTTGGAGACTAGAAAATGATGTCACACTCAAAGCTAGTTTATAGTCTTTATAACACCATGAGGCAAGCATAGGACGTAAAAGAAAAGTTCCTGGCCAGTTTCTCTCATGTAGA
>PVJL010012541.1:0-36583 GCA_004026885.1 Lyroderma lyra | reverse complement strand
TTTCCTGTATTGTGATCACATTAGCGCCAAAGCCAGGTGTGTAATGGGGTTCCGTTTCCCCGGGCGGCCCCCCGTTTGCTGCCCGGTGGCCTCCGTGGCCCCGTGCCCGTTCCGGTTTCCTCCCCGGCCCTGGGACACTGGGCCAACGCCCCACCTGACTCAGCGTCCCACGGCTTCACGTCCACAGCGGTCTTTCACTTCCACTTTTCTGGAAACTTCTGTCCTCTGGCTCTGTTGTGACCGCGTCTCCTCAGCCTTGCGGCCCACATACTGGTAATGGGCGTGTTTGGGGGAATTTCCTGCAGATGTCCACCAGACCCTTGGCCTTCCCCCTGGGGCAGCGGTGGCCAACCCTGTGGCGTCCCTGGGCCACGGCAGGACGAGTCGCCTCAGGCCGCCCATGAAACACGCGCAGCAACGACAGCTGACGAGCCCAACAAGGGTCACAAAATCTCCCAACGCTTTAGGGCACCGCGTTGGGCCACACTCCCTGGCGTCCTGGGTGGCAGGCGGGGCGCTCGGCTCAGTGTTGAAAACACCTCCCAGACTGGTTATTGGGGTTATTATCGGGGTTATTTAGGGTACGTTATCGGGGTTACTGGGGTTGTTTAGGGTAGGTATCGGGGTTATCGGGGTTATCGGGGTTATCTAGGGTAGGGTATCGGGTTATTGGGGTTATTTAGGGTAGGTATCGGGGTTATTATCGGGATTATTTAGGGTAGGTATTGGGGTTATTTAGGGTAGGGTATCAGGGTTATCGGGGTTATTTAGGATAGGTATCAGGGTTATTGGGGTTATTTAGGGTAGGTATCGGGGTTATTGGGGTTATTTAGGGTAGGGTATCGGGGTTATTATCGGGGTTATTTAGGGGTAGCACCAGGCTTCAGGAGCTCCCCCCACCCTGACATTCCTCCCAATTGTGCAGAGTGAAATGGCCTTTTCCACCCCACCCACGGTGGGCAGCTCCGTTTAAAATTGTCGCAGGCCAGTTGACGGGAGTCTGCATTTCCGGGAGTGCTGGGGTTTTACGGGGTGTCCCCCGGGGAGCTTTCCTTGCGCAAGGACAGGAAGTCCTGGGCGGGACGGAGTTGTGTGAGCAGGGACAGCGCAGCAGCGTTTCTGGGAACCGCCGGCTGGGGATGTACGCGGAGGGACACGAGGCGGGCCGTGCGCAGGGACACGTGTCACCGTGCTCTCCCACCTCCGTGGCCGTGGGGCACGCCGGCCCTTGGAGCATCTTGGGAATGGGCGCTCCCGAGGCAGATCCTGGAACCCTGGGTGACCTGCCGCCGCCCCTCAGCGCGTCCCCGGGCTTTGCTGGGGTCAGGGCAGGACACGGCTAAGTTGACCTTCGATGCTGAGAACGTGCCGGTCCTTTGCTGGAATGCCTCGGGGTCATGTTCTTTCTCTCACCCGTGGTGGACAGTCCGGGTCTGAGGTCTCGGGGGTTCAGATCCCGCTCTGCGTCTTCCGGCTCCATTCAGGTGGGACGCTCTCACAGAGGGTGTCACTGTGGGGCGCAGCGTGGGTCCCGGGCCTGTGGTTGAACTGACGTAAGCGTGGGGCTGGGAGCCACCCCTGCCGTCCTGGATGGCACCCCCAAACCGGGTCTCAGCCCAGTGCAGGGGCTTCTGAGCTCCTGGTGGGGGAGCATCATTTCCTTTCTGAGGTGTCGACTTGCACAGCTGACGCGCAAGCGCAGACCCGTTGGTGAGACGGAACTCGGGGTGACGGGCAGCACGGCCCCCTCCTGGGCCAGCCCTCAGCCCCCACCGTGGGCGGCAGGGTGGGGTGCTGACTTCCACTCCTGTGTGTGTCTGTGTCCCCCCAGAAGAGGCCAGTGTGTGTGTTCTAAATCCCAGGTCACTCCGCAGCTCCCCAGTCAGCAGCTCCGACTCGCCCGGGGCCCAGGCCCTCCGGGGTCATTGTCTTCTGCTGCCCGGAGTGGGCGCGCCATCGATGGATGGGCCTGTAGGACCGTTCCCCTAAGTTCCGGGGGTATCAGCGGGGTGCAGTGAGTGTGCTGCTTTGCTCCGCCCCTGTCCTTGCTCTCCGCGTTGCCCTTGACCATCAGGGTTACTTGGTCAAGAACGGTCTCCAGCCCCGTCTGCCTTGGGCGTCAGCGGGCCGGCGGGTGGCCGAGGTCCTGGGCTGCACACGACCAGGCTCTGGGCTCATTTTTTATTGCAGCTGGCTCTCTGTCACGCGTGGTCCCGGTGTGGACACCTCTTGCCCCTGTGGCACCAGCCCACCTGGTGTCGTTGCCTCGTGAGTGCTTGGGCTTTCCAGGTCCCCCGCCCCCCGACACCCCCAGGGCTGGTCTCTGCCTCTCTTTTTGGAGGTGCCCCAGGAGTTAGCTTCTCAAGGCTGCATTTGCGGGGTGGCCCTCTTGTAGCTCGTCCCCCGTGAGATGGGACGTGGGTGAGATGGCCTCTCCACGGTGGGGGGACGTCTGTGTGCTTCGGGGTGCCCACAGCTGAGGTGTGGAGGGAGCTGGGCTGGTCCTACCCGCACCCCCAGCGCACCCCAGGGCTGTGTCGTGGCCAGGCCTCTGTCACCCTCGCAGCCGTCCCCTCCGCCCGTACTGCAGCTGTGCTCCCCCTCCTCCGTTTGAGTCCCTGTCACTGTGCACCTTTCGGGGCTCGTGATGGCTCCCCGTGTGCCAGTGGCACGCCCCCCAGGGTGGTCGTGGACATGTATTCCCTGTTGGTATTTTTTGTCCCTGTCACTCTCTGCACTCCAGCGGCGGCCGGTGCTGGAGGCGGAAGGCCACCACTTCCTTTTATTTATTTTTTTTTAGCACCCTCAGCTGGTGGCCGTGGCCGTGTGGGGGAAGGGACAGCAGGGGGAGGGAGAGCTCCGGAGAGCTGGGGGGTCCCGGGGTCAGGGCTCCTCTGCTCCCCGCTGAGGCCCGGGGAGCTGGGCCAGCCCCCGTGTGATGAGGAGAGGGTGGCACTGTCACGTCCACCCCGAGTGCTAGGGCAGCGCCCGTCCAAAGTGACTCGAGTCCTTGCAGCCTCTGTAAGGGGGCAGGGAGTGTCAGAGGTGCAGGGACCTAGGGGCCATCGACTCCGGCCAGCTGGGAGGCAGTGCAGCTCAGAAAGGCCAAGTGACCGGTCCCACAGGAGGTGACGGGGAGGGAGTGCGACGCGGGAGCTCCTGACCCAGAGCCGGAGGCGTCCCAGCCGGCCTGTCCCGACTGTCCCCAGTCCCAGGGGCGGCTTCGGTTCTGGAACGTCCTCCACGTGCTCCTGTGAGACCCTGAGGGGGCTGGAGACGGGGGCACCTACGGGGGGCGCAGGGGTCCCTTCCCGCCATCCCCCTATCCTGGGCTGCGGCTGACAGCGGTGCCGTGCGGCTCTGGAACATTCCGGCGCTGCTCAGCTCGAGGGAAGATAAAAGACCCCACGAGCAGCAGGGACCTGGCAGGGTTGCGAACGATAGAACTTCCGCCCATGACTCAGCCCGCCCTCAGGAAGTGGGGCAACGCCGGTGCTGTCCCTCGGGAAGCCGTGTGTCCCATCCGCAGGGGGACACGAGCTGCTGTGTTAGCAGAGGCGGGACGTCTGAGGATGAGCGGTGGGGCCGGAGGGGACGGACAGCGTCCCCCCGGAGGGACGGCTCCGTGTGGTCAGTCCTGAGCCCCCGTGTCCAGGCACTCGTGTCACCGCAGGGACCGTGCGTCCTGGCTGCCGGGAGCGTCACCTGGCAGCCCGTCGCCAGGACTTAAAGCAAAGCGCCGGCGGGGTCCTGACCTGCCGGAGCCGGGACGGGCAGCGTGCTGGTCGGAGCTTCCCCGGTGTTGCTAGAGCAGCAGGTGGCCTCCCCGGGCCACACGTGACACCCACCAACGCTAACGACGAGCCAACAGGAGCGTCCCACGCGAAACGGCTCATACTGTGCTAAGAACTTACGGTGGGCCGCCCTCAACCCGTCCTGGGCCGCAGGTTGGACACGCTTGCTGGTGACAGTGGTCCCTGTGACGTCTCCGTGTGCACAGGGGACCTCTGGGGGCTGGCCGCGCCCCGGGGGCTGCGTGTTGTGACTTCGGAACCGGGCGGCCGACAGCGTGCTAACCCTGCCCTGGCCCCTGGCGGGGCATCAGAGCCACCCTCCCGTCCCCAGCACCTTGGGCAACGCGCTGCCACCGCGTGGCTCCCCGCCAGCCCTCGGCCTGGCTGGGCCGTTTGTCTCGGGGCCGGACGTGTCCGTAAGTGGAGTCCTGGTTTCGTCTGCCCCCGGGGACAGCTTCCTGGCAGGTGTCCCTTGCGTGCTTCTCCGGGGCTCGCTCCTTTCATTCCGTGTCATTGTACATACCCGGCGGAGGGAGTGACTCGGGTTAGAGCGCAGCCCCAGACGTGCTGCCGCCCCTCACTGTCAGCAACCGGGGGGCGGGGAGCTGATGGCCATCCGGCACCCGCTGCCCCCCCCCCCAGACGCTGCCCTCCCCGCTGCTCTGTGGACCCAGCTCCGCAGCCTTTGTCTGGGGGCTGCAGCCGCCCCTCCTGTGCCCGTCGTCCTGAGGGGCTTCGTGCCGCCAGGCCCACCCGTTGCCTCGGGTGGGGTTTGGGGTTGGAGGTGTCTGCTGCCCCCGAGGCATTTCTCGTTCTGGTTCGCGTTCTGGTTGCAGAGAGGCTGGAGTGTGCAGTCTGTCCTGTCGGCGCCCGTGCCGTCTGCCACGCGCATGCTTGTGTCGCAGAGTAACTCAGAGCCGCGAGCCCGCCCGCCGTGCCCTTTGGGTGTGTCCTGGGAGGCAGCCTCCTGGCCACCAGGCATGCCAGCCTTGGGGGGGCCCGCTGCCGGCCAACTTCAGCCCCAGCCTGTCCCCTGCGTGGTGCCACCAGCCGTAACCCACAGAGCAATGCACAGATGGCTGCTGCCCGCACGGGCACGGAGGTTACCATGAACCGAGGTCAGCTGTCACCAGTGCCCGGCTCGGAGCTGCTCAGGGGTACGGATGCTGCTTGTTTGGGTTCTGGGGACCTTTGAGATATTTTAGGGGAGTGCCCGACCGTGGGGCGGGGTCCCAGCGAGCCCCCAGGGCGGGGTCCCAGCGAGCCCCCAGGGTGGGGTCGCCGTGTCAGGCAGGTTGGCGGAGACTCAGGCGCGGTGTCTGCCCACCCTGCAGGCTGGGCTGGGGGAGGGCGCGGCGGGGAGCAGTGGCTTCCCCAGCGACTTTGTCCCGGCGGGGGGGAGCTGTCCCTGCAGCCCTCGCCCTGAAGCCGGGCAGCCGGGTCCTCCCCGGGGGTCCCGGCACCTTTCACAGCCAGAGGTCGTGGGGACGTCCCCCCACCGGCACTGGGCCCCCAGGACACCCCTCCCGCCAGCCCCGAGGTGGCGGTTCTGCACGTCGTCGTGGGGCCGTGCGCCGTGGTGGTCGGGAGCCCCACAGCGTCCTGCAGCTCCCGAGGAGGAATCGGGGCCCCAGCCCCCCGGGCGGTCGCACACACGTCTGGGCCCGGGTCCCCGGGAGGCACGGCCGCGGGACCGTGCGATGGGAGAGCTGCGCCTCCGCGTTCTGCCGCGTCTCAGCGGTCACTGGGGAGAAGCCAGCACCCGAGCTCCTGCCCGCAGGGCCTGCGGCGGTCAGCCCGGGCCGTCCTCGTTCTCTCCCGCAATGGCGCTGGGGCCAGACCATTCTCGTCCCCGTCACGCAGTCTCTGGCCCCCCTTTCAGCAGGGGCTCGGGGTCAGCCCCTCCCCAGGCGTGTTCTCTGGCCCGGTGCGTCTGTCTGTCCCCGGAGGGGAGAGCGCGATGGGGCGGCCGCGTGGAACTCACCGGGGACATGTCCGTGGACCCACGTGGGGTCGATCCGGGCTCAGCCCACGGCATGCGACCCCACCCTTCCTGTTCTGCTGGACAGAAGGCGACAGGGGCCTTGCTGGGGCGCTCATGTGTCCACTGAGTGCTCGCTGCGCCCGGCTGTCCTTGTGACTGCTTCCTCGCGCCTGCGTGCCCCTCGCCTCCCAACGGGTGCCCACCGGGGGGGCAGTGCGGAGGGACCCTGCTCTCCACGGCGCAGTCGGAGCTGGGCCTGCCCGTCCGAGGGGCAGTGGACACGCGCAGGAGGCCGTGGCCCCCTCCGGCCGGGCGCCGTGGGCTCTGTGTGCACGTGCTTTCTTTTGGGGGGTGAGATCCTGCGACGGAGCGCAGTGCCCCCGGTCAGGCGTGGTGGCCGCGGGTGCCCTCGGGGGGTCCCCCCACAGGTCCCTTGGCCTGGTCATTTGACCAGCCCGGGCAGCCCCCCCCCTCCCTCGGCGCTGGACGTTTTCCTCTTTCTCATGCAAATTAACTGAACCCACAGTGACCTCGCCCCAGTCTGGCCACTGGCCGCCTCGGCCGAGGGGGAACTTCCCAGGCCGCTCTTCTCAGCTGCTTTGCTTGGAGCCGGCCGTGAGGCTTTGGGCACGTGAGCCCAGCCCCTCGGCCGCTGTGTCCTCCTCGTCTGGCTCCCCGCCATGGCGGAGGGGGCGGAAATGTCCCCCGAGCACCGTCCACTGTGCCGCTGCCACCTCGGTCCTTCTCCGGGGAGGCTCTGTGGCGGGCCGTGCCACCCCAGCGTGCTCCGTCCTGTCGGAAGTGGTCTGCACGGGAAGTGGGAGTGGCCGAGCCTGGGGTTCGGCCTTCGGAAAACAGAAGCCTGGAGTCACCGGCCTGGCCGGCCGAAGAGGTGAAAGGCGGGCTGCCCCTCCCGGTCCCTCGCCCAGGGTGACGCCCCCACACGCACGCACGCAGGCTTGGGGAGCTGCTCTGGACACGGGCTCACGCCTGGGCCAACGCAGCGTCTTTACGGACGAGTCGGGGTCTTTGTGGGGATGGGGGGCGGGTGGACTCCACTCCCAGCGGCCACGTGTCATTGACCGAGTCACGTTTACAAACCTGCCTTGTCCCTGCCGTGTGCGCGCCCGAGTCAGTCCCCTTGGCGGTCCCCCGGGGACGTGCACGGGGTGGTCTGTGTCGCCCCGCCCGGGACGGGCCCCGCCCAGTGGTGGGGGAGCTGGTGCCCTGCCTTCCCGCCTCCGCGCACGCTGCCAACACCTGTCCCTTCCGCGGTCTCCGCGGGGCCACGCGCCTCCGCAGGTGCCGTGCTTTTCGCCGTTTGGCCCCCAAGCACAGCGCTGCATGTCCTACGGGCAGGACGGCGGTCAGCGTCTGTGCAGCCTGCGGACACCGCGCATCAAGCGCAGGGAGACCGGGCTGACCACACGCCCTGTGTGACACGGGCGGCGCCGTCGTTTTCTGTCCTGTTCACAACGGGGCGTCGGGTCGGCCGCCGCGTGGAGGGAACTGGCGAGCCGATGGGCGGCGCTCGGCGTGAGTCCCGGCGCTGTGGCCCCGAGCTCCTGTCACCTCCGCGCGGATACGGCGTTTAGACCGGAGCACCCACGGGACACGGCTCCATGCCGACCGGGTGACCTCCGTCGGTCCCAGGAGCGGTGGCCCCGTGTCAGACAACTCCGTGTTCACGTCACTGTGCAGAACGTGGCGGCCACGGGTAGTGACGCTTGGCTGCAAGGGGCGAAGCCGGGAGAACAGGCCGGGCGCAGGGACAGGGACAGGGACGGAACCGCCAGGGCGGCCAGCAGGGAGCCCAACGGCGCTGTGAAGCGTCCTGTGTCACGACGCGCTTAGTGACGGCACCGTCCTCGGAGGTGCTGGGCTGCGGCCGTGCCGCACGGGGACCAAGAAGACGGGGACAGGGGTGGCCTCTCGGGGGCTGGTGGCATTGGGAGGAGGTTCACGGCCTGTGGGAGCTCCCGGAGACGTCGGCAAAACCACGCGCGGTCCGTCCGTGCGACCCGCCGTCCTGCCCGCGCCCGGTGTGCGTGTTGTTACGTGCGCGCACACGTGACCTTGCATGAACAAGACGGGGCCACCGCGCACCCCGTGCTGGGAGCTGGCCTTCTCCTCCTCCTCCCTGCTCGTGGGCGGGCATTTCCGACCACCCGCCAGGCGCAGGCGCTGTGCCCGCCACACCCCTCTGCTGGGGGCCCCCGAGACCAGGGTCAAGGTCAGGAGTAAGTTAGGGTGCGTGGGAGGGCGCAGTGCCGGGGACCCAGGCGTCACAAAACGTCATTCCGTGTCACGTGTTTTTACCACGAAACGCACATTTAACCCGGACAGTGACGTGCAGGCTTGCTGAGAAGCTACCTGTGCAGGTGTGCGCCCCTGGGGCAGAGGTGGGGGAAGGGGACCGGCGCCTGGGCACCACGGCCCCAGGTTTCTCGGTGTTGAGCTTGTGAACACAGTGGTTTCGCACGTGGGGAAGAACAACGGGGCGCGCTGAGAGACAGAAAACAGGCAGCAAGGTTCTGCTGAGGACACCGGGGGTGCGGGTAGCGTCCGGGGGTCCGGGGAAGGGCAGGTTTAAGCGGTGCCCCTAGGCCAGAACCCGGGGCAGCCGAGTTGAGGGGCGTGGAGAGCAGAGGGCGCGGCGGGGAGGCCACCGTCTGTACCTGTCCCAGCGGTGGCGGGAGCTGGTGACATGACGGTGGTGTCCCAGCGAGGGCTGAACCCCAAGGCAGGCGTTCTGTGTGGGGTCCGCCTCTGTGAGCGAGAGCTGGCATCTGAAAATCGGGGCTGAGCACAGGCGTGTGGTGGCAGGCTCCTGTGCACAGTGGCTGGGACGGAGCTGACCGTCCCCGTGGCCTGTGCTGTGGGGACGAGGCCCCAGGTGGGCACCGTGGGAGCCGGCCCCGAGGTGGTGTCGATCCCCCCACGTTAAACACTCCAAGGATGTGCCTGAGCTGTCCATGCAGTAAACCATGTCTGCTGTGAAGACTGCCACCACCGGCGCAGCAGTTGTCACCTACAGCACAGGAAGTCACACCGCTGGCCACAGGGCTGCCAACGCCCAGCACCGCCGGACCTTTGCGCGCCCAGGGAAGCCGGGAGGTGCCCCAGCCCCGAGAGCAGCCTGCAGCGTTTGCTCAGAGCCCAGAGGGGCTGCCCTGGCAGGCGGCCTCGTCACAGCCTGTCCTTGTCCCACATGGTCGACACGCTGCCGTGGGGGGCTCACAGCGGAGGCCAGCACAACGTGACTGTCAGTGACGGACCGACGACTTTTTCCTTTATTGTTAGACTTACTGGGGTGACGTTGGTCAACAGGGATGATGTAGACAGGAATGTGTGCTCACCTCCCAGAGCCAGTTCTCCTTGTGTCACCACGTGCTTGTGTCCCCTCCCGCCTCCCCCACCCCCTTGTCTCCCACCCCCTCCCCCCTTGCCCCCAGGTCACCACCGAACTAATGACTGTGTCCGTGAGTCCGTGTCCCTCTGCTGCTCTCAGTTTTATGGTCCACAGATGAGTGAGGTCACGTGGTTCTCGGTGCTTTCTGTCTGCTCGTGGCACTTAGCGTGAGGGTCTCCAGGTCCATCCGTGTGGCTGCGCATGGCCCCGTTTCACCTTTTCTTATAGCTGAGTGACTCCATTGTGCGTAAGCACCACGGCTTCTTTAGCCAGACGACCCAACGACTTTAACAAGTGACGGTCGTGTTAAGATGCACGTAAATGAAACAGTATCTGTGAACACGCACAGTGTAAGGTTTTAGCCGAGGCTGGCGGTGGGCAGTGGCTGCGTCGGGCCAGCGCGGGAGGGACGGCTCACCGCAGGGGTGCGTCAGAGTGCGTCTGCGAGACCACTCCCCGCACCCCCACTCCCACCTGGGCCGGGGCAGCTGTGGCCTGGGGACCGGGCTAGCTGGGAATGAGTGTGACAGACAGGGAGGTGACCCTGCAGGACCCTGTGGGACTGTGGGCTGGTGGGGGAGGAATAGGTGGGAAGGGACACAGGCCAGCAGCGAGCACTTCCAGCCGTGTAACCAGGGTGATGCCGTTGAACCCAACAGGAGGGAGTCACATCAACGCCTCCTGCACAACGAGCCTGAGAGAAAGCGAGGACCCCAGAAGGACTCGGGGTTCTGGCTGGTGGGAGTGGAGGGAGGGGACAGCGTGCAGCCTGAGGCTGGGGGCTCCGGGAGGAGGCGCTCTTAGACCCCAGAGCAATGGCTTCTTGGTCCCGCCTCCCAGCCAGGCGCGCGTGGGCCACGGTGACCACCATCACGACTTACGCGGTGTGCCTGCCCCTGCAGCACCTGGCGTCGCACTGCGGCATGTGACGGGGGACCTTGCAGGGGGCTCCGAGCAGCGGGGAGTGTCCCAGCTGTCCCCATGTCGGGGGGTGGCGGTGGGCACACTCGACTGCATTCTGCCGTCCACCCCCCCACCCCCACCCCAGGCCGTTTTCCTATAGGACGTCTGTTTTCAGTGTGTCTCTTAGAATTCTGTTCTAACCAAACCAAAAATGTGTGTCCAGTGCTCTGTGTGGGCTTCCATGGGGGTGGGTGGTGGGGTGGGTGGGGGGTTTGCAAACCTCACGATCAAGTGAGCAGAAGGGTGGCCAGCACGTGGGTGAGGGCCGCTGTCCCTGCTGTCCGCGTGCTGACTGACGTCCCTGTCCCCCAGGTGGACACCGCGTGCCCTTGGCCCTGAGCGGGCACCACGATGGCGGCAGGCATGGCTGACACCGCCAACCACCTGCCCTTCTTCTTCGGCAACATCACGCGCGAGGAGGCCGAGGACTACCTGGTCCAGGGCGGCATGAGCGACGGGCTGTACCTGCTGCGCCAGAGCCGCAACTACCTGGGCGGCTTCGCGTTGTCGGTGGCGCATGCGCGCAAGGCGCACCACTACACCATCGAGCGCGAGCTCAACGGCACGTACGCGATCGCCGGCGGCCGCGCGCACGCCAGCCCCGCCGAGCTCTGCAGCTACCACTCGCAGGAGTCGGACGGCCTCGTCTGTCTGCTCAAGAAGCCCTTCCACCGGCCGCCGGGCGTGCAGCCCAAGACCGGGCCCTTCGAGGACCTGAAGGAGAACCTCATCCGGGAGTACGTGAAGCAGACCTGGAACCTGCAGGTGGGCGGGGCCGGGGGCGTGGTCTGTGCTCACGGGGTGGGGCCTGGGATCCTGGGATCCTGCGCTCGCAGCCCAGTCTGCAGAGGAGCAGACCCAGAACCTGCAGGTTGGCAGGACCGGGGCGTGGTCTGTGCTCGAGGTGCGGGAGGGGGGAGCCCAGGGATCCTGCGCTTGCAGCCTGGTTTGTGCAGAGGAGCAGACCCGGGTGGGTGGGGGCCGGGGGCGTGGTCTATGCTCATGGGGCGGGGCCCGGGGATCCTGCGCTTGCAGCCTAGTTTGTGCAGAGGAGCAGACCCGGAACCTGCAGGTGGGCGGGGCCAGCCCGCCTTGAGGCATGGCCTGTGCGCTCGCAGGGCGGAGCCCGGGGACCCTGGGGGTGGGGTGGGGCGGGGCGGGGGGCGGGGCTCAGACCAGCAGCCATGTTGTTAGTCACTAGCGTGGGCCCCAAAGCGCCTCCTCCAGGAAGGCAGCTTTTCCTCTCGTGGTCGCAGCCAAGAGGGCGGCCCCAGCGCGCCAGCGATGCGGGTGTCTCCACCGCGGGAAACCACTGTCACCCAGTTCGTGCAGGGCTGGGTCAGAGGCACAAAGCGGGCATCACCTGGTCTCAGTTTCCCTAAGGGGTTCGTAGCAGATGCACTGGTTGCATCTGATTTCGTAGCTTCCTGATTTCAGCACACATGCAGCTGCCCCAGCCTGTCCGGCTGCCAGACATTGCTTCCTGTGCACTGCCCTTGATGGAGCTATTACCACTGACGGACACCTTCACTGGTGACAGATAAGGCTGCCTGTGACATCCTGCTGTTCCCAGCCTTCTGGGCTTTTGGGTGGTATCTGCAGGAGAACCCCACCCCGACCAGGTCGGATGGATGTGCCGCAGCGGGGGGCTGTGTGGGTTTAATTTGTGTGCACTGACACACTGTCATCGGGAAAGGCTCCTGAGGCTGTACTTGACGTCAGTGCCTGCAGGTTTGGTGACGGTCTCCTGCCCTCTTGTGCTTCCTGGGTGTGTATTCCGTGTCATCTGACACAGGGTTGTGACCACACAGACGTCAGGATCGACTCCTTCAGTGCGCCCTGCACTCAGTGCACTCGGGGACGGATAATGATCCTGAGTGCCCACTGTTTTCCATTAACATCTGTTGGGTGCATCTCACGCCACCTTGTCTCTGTTTTTTGGTTTTGTTTTGGGTTTTTTGTTGTTGTTGTTCTTCTAGTTTCATTAGTCTTTTTCGCTTTCGTTGGGCCATCAGGGTGATTTAGTCTTGTTTACGAAAACGACACAGCACTTCGCAATCGCTGGCTTCGAAATCAGATGAATCAGATCAATTGAGTTGTAATTGATACACCCTTTTAGGCATGCAGCTCTAGGAGTTTTGACAAACACACAGCGCAATGTAGCCCCCATCTCCACAAGACAAGCAGCCGTTCTGTCCCCGTCAGGCGCCCTCGTGCCCTCTCCCACACTCGCCCCTGGCAGCCCCGCGTCCGGCTGGCATCCTGTAGCTCGGTCTTTTCCAGAACGCTGTGGGAGCGCACACCACGCACAGCCTTTCCCGACGGCTGCTTTCTCCCCACACGAGGCTCTGGAGAGCGCGCCGGGCGGTCTCGCTTGTCCGCGGTTCGCCCTCGTTGCGGGGGAGCCGTGTCCCCCATGCGTTCACTGTGGCCTCCTCTTGCTGTGTGTCACAGGCTTCTCTGGTGGCAGCTCGTTGCCGCTCTGGTTTCTGGCCTTTCCTCTGTGAGGGACGGCCGAATCCCAGGTCACCTTCCCTGCTAACCTCCCCCCCCTCCTCCTAGGTCGGGTTGCTGACAGTCTTACTTTTTTGCTTCTTGTGGGTCTTATTGTAACTTCAAATAACCAGACTCGGTCCTCTGCGTACCATGCTGCGGAGTATCTCTCCCTCCCGCTGGGCATGAGGAGGACGTGGACTCGCCCGAGCCCCTCTCCCATCCCTGCCTTCGTGTCGCCATCTCCGCATCGCTGGGGTCTGTGTCTTGCAGGTCGTGTGATTGTGCCTCCGCTGTCACAGGCTGGCACACATCTCCTGTGCTGCACACACCTCCAGGCTCCTTAATGGGTGCCACGTGACCAGGTTCCACGTGGAACAGTCAGCTCCAGTAAATGACGGAGCCCGAGCGGCAGTGGGGGGGAGGCGTGGACTGTCCCGGGTGGTTCCTCAGGCCGTTGTGGCTTTTCAGAGGCCGTTACCGCAGCCCCCTCTGGTTGGGTTTTGCCGTGTCGGATGTAGGGCAGGTTGGAGATGGTTTCTGTCGTTTCTCGTTTGCCTGGGTGTCACCGCTCTGCTCTGCCCACGTGTGTGACAGGGCCAGGCTCTGGAGCAGGCCATCATCAGCCAGAAGCCGCAGCTGGAGAAGCTGATCGCCACCACAGCGCACGAGAAGATGCCCTGGTTCCACGGCAAGATCTCGCGGGACGAGTCGGAGCAGGTCGTCCTGATCGGCTCCAAGACGAATGGGAAGTTCCTGTGAGTGCCCTCACCCCATATGGCCGGGCCGGGGGGCGTCCGGGGCGCGTCCGGGGCTCACTCAGGCCCCATGACTGCACGGTGCCAGTCCGTGTCCCTGCGGGTGCCAGCGTGTCCCCTGACCACACAGCCCGGGCGGGACCTTTCGGGGGGCGACTGAAGGCGTCTGGCAGGGGCTGCACGGTGCGTGCAGGGTAAGAGTGCAAGTGGAGGGGCTGCTTGTGCAGGACACGACCAGGGTGGCGTGCAGCCCCCGCCTCGCAGCCCCCGCCGCGGTCCTGGAGGTGGCTACTCGCCACCTGACAGAACGTCCGTGTCCCCCAGGTCCGCGTGTCGGAGCCCTAACCCCCAGTGTGATGGTGCTTGCAGGTGGGGCCTTGGGGAGGTGATGTGGTTCATGGGGTCAGGAGGGTGGGGACCCACGATACGCTTCGTGCCCTCGTATACACAGGAGGCACCGCAGGCCTCTGGGCGCGCCCACCCCCGGGCAAGGCCCCGCGAGCTCACGGTCTGTCCGATGGCGGCCACCTCACAAAGCCGGTTTTCTGGAAATTTCTGTATCCACCCCCCACCAGAGGAAGAACCCAGGATGGGAGGAGACAAAGCGTGTGCGGTGTGCGGGCCGGCGGTACGCTCCCCTGCCTGCAAGAGGCCGGCCCTCCGTCCGTCTCGGTGACGCATGTGCGTTCGCAGGGCCGTTGTGGGCCTTGGGGCAGGACGCTGGCGTGGAAGGCCGCGCCGTCCCCCGTGGCTGTGGTTAAGCACCTTCTGTAACTGGGGTGGACCCTCAGGCCGCGGGGTCACGTGCGGGGCCGCGGGGGTCAGCAGTGCAGAGCTCACTCCCGTGGGGTTCGTGCCGGGCAGCAGGTGCTTCCCCAAGTGCACGCCACGCACGGCTGCCCAGGCGCCGCCTGCCCCGCCCCTCGCCTCCCCCTGGGACCATGGTACAGTGAGAACGCTCCAGAAATCCCCGTCCCGCCGAGATCTCGGTGTTTGGTGCCCGGGAACTGTTTGGCCGAACATCTTTGCATGTCTTAAGAGCCAAGGTGACCTCTAAAAGACACAATAGCAGTTCTGAGCTGAATTCCTGTGACAGATGACAGATTTGTGGAGGGAGCCGTTAGACCAGCGAGTCACCCGTCCGGAAGCTTCTGCTTCCAGACTTCCGGAGTCGCCTGTTAATGGAAAAAGCTCCCAAGATATTTGTTCCTCATGATGTTCGTGCCGTCCACTAGGGTGAGCCGGGCATGCTGGCAGGGGCCACGGAGACTGCGACACGTGGCACGTCAGTCCCTGCCCGCAGAGCGATGAGTGACAGTGAGTCACGTGCCACCCATCCCCGTGTAACTCAGTGACGCTGCTGCTGATCCCATGCTTTTATTTCACTTCTCCTGACGTTATTCGTTGTCCCTCGGTCCCACACGTTCCGAGTGCTGTCAGCTTGGGCGCTGGGCGTCAGCACAGCGTCTTTGTGGGACAGACGTGTCTGAGCAGAGGGACATGGAAGCTGTGCACTCAACAGGCCACGTCCTGCAGAGTCTTGAGAGCTGACACTCTGGACTGGGCATGGGCTGGCCAGGGGCTGCTGGGGGAGTGCCAGCTGGCCGGCCAGGAGGTGGTCACCCCAGGCAGGAAGTCCCTTCTAGGGGGCAGACCCTGTAGTTGGCTGTCCACTGGGGACACTTGGGACAGGAGGAGGGACGGTGGGGTCGACAGGGCTGTCTCAGGCTGATGGTTACCCCATTTAGGGGCCCATGTTGGAATGTGCCCCTCGCCTTCAGGGGGCAAGGGGCAGGGCAGTGGCTCTAGCCGTGTGTGCCCTGGGGCGTGCTCCTGCAGCGCACCCCAAATGCTGTACCATTGATGGGTGGGGGTACAGCGATCCTCAAAACTGCTTCTGCTTGTAAGCGTAAGCAAGATAAACAAACAAACAACAAACTCGGGTCACTAAGTCAGACAAGCCCAGCCGCTCACGAGCTCTGTGGCTTGACCTCGTTTCAGTCCGTGACGACACAGGGGACTGCTGTTCTTTCTGACTTGTTTTGGGGACGAACAGGTTGTGGGTGTCAATCTAAGCCCCTGGCAACCAGGGGTCTGTGCTTCCCACGTCCATGGGGTATTTTCTTCTTCAGATCTAAAAAACAGGTATTTTTTTCTTCAAATGTTACCCTCCTCCTATGTTCTATTTTTTTATTTTTATTTTTTACCCTCAGGGGCTCACACACGGGAGACGTCCGCGTTCTCTTTAGCCGCTGCTGGGTGTGCTACACGACGGCAACGGCTTCTCATTCACGCTCCGTTCACTGAGGTTTGCCTCGTGTCTGATTGGTGTGAAGCTCATTCATGGATACGCACGCACACGCACACACACATACGCATGCACACACACGTGCACACGTTTACACACACCCACACCCATGCACGCACACATGCACACGCACACATGCACCCATGTACACGCACGCGCGCACACACACATGCACGCATTACACACGCACGCGCACGCACACACGCACGCGCCTGTCGCATCCCGCACGACACAGGCGGTGGGGTAATGGGAAGGGCAGCACAAGGTGAGCAAACAGCAGCCAAAAATAAGTTCCAAGTGGGGCCAAGGGCTCCAGCCTCATGGACTGAAAAACGCCCCCAGTCGGTCACCGCGTACCTTTTATTGGTGAGCACACAGGCGTGTAAGGCGTGGATGGGGAAGTAAAAAACTTCCTCTTTCCAAGGTTTGTGATTATCACACCTTAGGGCTGTTCCCAAAAGTCCCCATTGTGTTCCAGCACGTGTTATTACCTTTACACACACACAGAACTGCAAGGCAAGGTGTCATTGAGATTGTATAAACATCCGTAAGGGAGGGAATGGTTGAGCTCATCCCAGCAGATCGCAGGCTAAGCTGTAGTGGGAAGCAAGGCCGCCAGGGGACAAGGGATTGACCTCAGAGCGGGTGAGGGGCTGCGCCTCACCTCTGTGGAGCCCGAGCTCTCTCCTGACGGACCCTGTGTGACTGTGCCTGTCCTAGGTGGTTCCTCCCTTGAGAAATCTTACCTGTCATTGGCTAACCAGCCATCCTCCGGGGCCACACAGGGTGACGTGAGGTATTCTATGCCCCCGTGGCCTCTGCGCTTAGCTCCTGCCTTAGGAAGTCAGGGGGCATGCGTGAGGGGACACACAGTTTCGCAGTTGTAAGGCAACACGCACCAATTACAATTTTTTTTTTTTTTTTAATTTCTAGCAATTTGTTGTCATGGTTGTTTCAGATAGTCCTGAGCGTTTTCGAGACGATCGTATTCGTACGGGGTTTCGAGGTTCCACCTTGCGTCGCTTTGGACGTTTCACAGAGTTAATGTACGCTGAGGACCGGGTACGGAACGTTCTGGGGCACATGAACCTCTGTCCCCCCTCCCTCTGTCATCACGCACGCTTGTGTCTGGGACGATCTTTCTAAGTTCCTGTGGGAACCTAGCGTGTCCTGCATGGGGACAGCTGTCTTCCTTCCTCACACGTCCTTGTTTCTGCGTGGGGACCTCAGACCCAGGTTGTCGTCCCCCACTGTCCACAGTGGAGCTGACGCTGGCACGTGCCTTTGGGCCGACCGGTTGCTTTTTGTTGCTCACCATTCCCTGCTCAAGTTTCAACTCTCTTTTCTCTACTTAAATGTCAGAGGCCATTGTGGGTTTAGCAAACACTGTGCCCGTGTGCGCTGGCGAGTGAGACCGCACGAGGCTGTCCTGAGCCTCAGACGCGACCATCAGAGCCGGGTTCCGGCAGGACGTCCATGTGTGGCCGCTGTACACCAGAGCACACAGTTTCGCCGGATGCATGCGGTGCCGTGGCTACAGGTTGACACAAGCAGTCACCACTGGTCTGAAGGGGGGTCGAGAACTGGTCAGCTCTGGAGTCCAATCAGGGTCCCCCCGAAGCCGAGAGAAGCAGCAGCCTGGCCTAGCTCCACCGCCTGACCCAGAGCGGCGGGGCGGGGCAAGGGCACTTGGCGATCTGGTCTTTCGGGAGGCAGGCGTGGTTCTGGAGCGTGGTGGCGTGGCCCAGCCTTGGACCTGTGTCCTGTGCCGACGCTGCTTTCACTGCTTGTGTGGAATGCATGGCCCATATGAGCTAGGGTGCGCCTGCAGTGACTGTTTTCTCGGGTCTTCTGTGGGTCACAAGGGCTGGCCCGCCTCCCAAATCGGGGGCCCCGTCCTTACGTCAGCATGCACGTCCTCTCCCCTGCTCCTTTGCTCCCTGTCCCTTGAGAAGCTGCCATGAGGCCCCACGTGGCAATATCTGACTGCCTGGCTCTGACTGCCTGTCCCTGCCTACAGCCTGGATGGAAGGTGGGGTACAGTGTGGGCACCCCCTTGTCCATCTGTACCCCCATCCCCTGGCCACAGTGACCAGCCCTCACAGGCACATGGCCCCCCAGCCATGAAAACACACCCAGCAGCCTGAGGATGCCCGTGGGCTGGGGCCGTGTCCCAGGACCATGCAGGTCCTACCACCTCCCGCGTCCCCATGTTGCTGCTGCTGTCCCACAGGTCACTCACTCTGGCCAGGAGGGCACAGGGGCTCAGGCCTCCACGCAGCACCCGCATGTGCCCCGCCTCACGTCCACTGGTGGGCTGATGTCTGCGAGGGGCCCGGCCTGCTCGCCGCATGCAAGGCCGCAGGCTGCCCCCCGGAGGGTGGCCCTCCTGCCCTCTTACCCAGCAGCGTCGCCGTGCCACGTGACATCAGGACCGTCTCAGGGCCCCTTAAGACACGTGGTAGCCCGGCTCCGGAGCACGGAAATCGGACACTCGGTGACATTTATGCACAAGCCGGCTTCCGGCTTCCTGGAGTCCCCCGGAACTGCCCCGGGCTCAGGCCCCGCCCCGCGCTCAGGCCCCGCCCACGGGCGGCTTCCTGGGCTCCGTGTCCAGCTCGCCCTCACTTCCTCTTTTTCTTCTGCTTTTGTTTCGTTTTTGCTTTTTAAGTTTCACCATCTGAGACCTAGTGTGCGCCTCTGAACAAAGCCATCGCCCTGGCCCGGCTGGGGACTCTATGTAGGTGTCATGGCCGTGGACGTCGTCTGTGCTTGGACCTGGCGCCACTTGCGAATGCCCCACAGGCGACACCCTGCCGTCCCCCCACAGGTGCAGCGTCTGCAGACACCGCGGCACACGGCCTGGCGGGGGGGGGGGGCGGGGGGGGAGGCGCCGCTCTGACCGCCTGGGGTGGCCGCGCCCCACAGAGGACGTGCAGGCTCCATGATGGCAGTAGGACAGTCCAGATTGTTTTCCAAGCTGGTTAGGTGCACCCTCCGGGGGCCGTGCACCCCTCTTTCCCGTTCGCCTGTGGGCGTGTGTCATGCTGCTGCTTCTGTCGTCGCCTGGATCTGCACATCCCAGGGGTCAGACGAGGTGACACTGGGCAAACCTGTGGCCGGTGATTCCCCATCTCGGTTTAACAGGAAAAGGTCATTCAAGGCAGGACACAGGATGGAGTGGGAGAGAGTGGACTTGGGTCAGAACACCAGGGTTCAGGCCTCATTTCCTGTTCCTGGGCCTCTGCGGTCACAGGTGTGAAGGACATGACGTCTGGGAATGGCCCGTGGGCGCCATGCCCTGAGGTCACCTTTCCTGTGAGTGTGCCAGCAGGCCTGAGGCTTGGCGTTGGGAGCAGTTTCTCGGCTCCGCAGGGTCCCTTTGCCCCTGGAGCTCATACAGGAGCTCAGTGTGAACAGCGCCACCTCTCACGTGGCAAACAGGACTCGGCGCTTCCGTGTGGCTGCTTTGTAGCGCCAAAAGCGACCAAGGGGCCTCAAAGGGCCACGTGTCACCCTGGAGTGGCTCTGGCGCCCACGTGGGATGTCACAGGGCAGAGGTTTCAGAACTGCCCCCCACCCCACCCTCACAGACCCCCACCCCACCCCCAAGGCCGAGGCGGAGCTGTGCGCCTCCCTCCGCCCCCAGCAGCCGCCCTGAGTGGTGGGGTGTGGGGGGAGCCCAGTGCGCACTGGGGAGCACGACTTTATTTTTAAAACCGAGTTCCTGCTCCACATGACACACGTGCTGCGCGCTGGACGTGAGTTCGCTTCTGGAGATGAATCCTCAAGGCTGAGGGCAGCAGGGCGAGATCTGCCCAGTTTCCAAGCCCACGAGGTGGCAGGGATGTTCCCCAAACCCAGGAGCCCGCGGCCACTCGTCACACCCGAGCTCTTCCTCGCGTGCACTGCCCTGGGGCGGGCGGTTTCCTAGGACCTCCGCTGGCACCTCTTCTCAGACCTCACAATGCTGGAAGGCGATGGTGGGCTGAGGGTGGGGGTGACCTGACAGCTAAATGGGGGAGGGGCTCGCACGCACTCCTTCCTCCCTGCGGCCCTCTGTGCGTTGTGCTGGCATGTCCTCCTCTTGCTGCTGGACTCAGGGATCTCGGTCCCCTGGACAAGGAGGGGGGACCGTGCGCAGCCCTGAGCTCACCTGCCCTCCCGGTGTCTTCTTCTCTGGGTGATGCCATGGGACTGTCACGTGGGAGAGCACTGAAACCCCAGCCCTGCCCTCCACTCCCTGCACGGGGATGGGGGGTGAGGGAGTAGGAAGCAGACCTCAGGGAGGGGAGGTGGTGCCCGGCTCTGGGGTCCCGCGGGTCCCGCATGCTAGTGACCCAGGCGGCATGGGGACACGAGTACTGGCTGGGCCTTGGGGTGCTGCCTCCTGCCACAGGGCGTGGGAGGGCGATGTCGGGGCCGGAAGTGACGGTCCTCCTCACGTTCCAGGATCAGGGCCCGGGACGACAATGGGTCCTACGCGCTGTGCCTGCTCCACGAGGGCAAGGTGCTGCACTACCGCATCGACAAGGACAAGACCGGCAAGCTCTCCATCCCCGACGGCAAGAAGTTCGACACGCTCTGGCAGGTACGTGCGCGCGGGAGACGGGGGAGCGGGGACCCCGCGGCAGGGACGTGCGCCCTGGGAGATGGGGGGGCGGGGTCCCGCGGCAGGGACGTGCGCCCTGGGAGATGGGGGGCGGGGCCCCGCGGCAGGGACGTGCGCCCTGGGAGATGGGGGGCAGGGCCCCGCGGCAGGGACGTGCGCCCCGGAGGCGGGGGGCGGGGCCCCGCGGCAGGGACATACGCCCCGGGAGACGGGGGAGCGGGGACCCCGCGGCAGGGACGTGCGCCCCGGGAGGCCGCCTGTTGAATGACTGAGTGACCGAATATTAGCACGCGGAGTTCAGATGTAGAAAATAAACCGAAACCACAAATGCAGCTTCGCTCCCAGAGCGGGGGCGTGCGCTGCGGTGCGCCGGACCCCAGAGGGTCGGAGGCAGCGCTGGGGGCCGCGAGGCCTGGGGAGGGTCGGGGAGACGCCGCCAGCACCGGAAGTGCCCTCCTTGCCATTGGGGGTTGTCGGGAGCCCCCTTTCCTGCCCGGCTGACGAGGGCCACTCCCCGCTGTCTTGCAGCTGGTGGAGCACTACTCCTACAAACCGGACGGTCTGCTCAGGGTCCTCACTGTCCCCTGTCAGAAGATTGGCGGGCAAACAGGTGAGTCCCTAGGATGCTAGGGCCCCGGCCTCTGGACCGTCACAGCCCCCGAGAACGTCGGCCTCAGGGGTGGCCCGCGGCAGGCTTGGGGGTGAGGCCTTGTTTGTACTGAGGCGTGAGCTACGTCAGACTGCTCCTCCTGTGTCACCGTCACAGAGTCGCGGGTGAACTTCACTGAGCAGCCGGGTAGTTCTGGCCGCCTGAGTGGGGACGTGAGCGACCCCAAAGAGTAGCAGCGTCTGCAGCAGCCATGTTTTGCCGCGGGGATCGCTGTGCTGCGGGGCGGGGTGCGGGGGTCCCCGGCGTGCCACTGATTGTCCACGCTTTGTCTCCCCAGGACATGTTAATTTCGGATCGCGTCCGCAGCCCCCTGGCGCCCACCCCGGGGTAAGTGTCACCGGAAACACCAGCGACGGCGCGGGGCATCAGCACCAAGCGCGTTTTGCTGGGGGGGGGGGGGTCTCACATGTGACAAACCAGAATGCCAGTGTCGCGGGCATCCGCCTGTGTGCGGTGACCGGCCGGCCATGTGACCTTCAGGGCGTTAGCTGCTGTGCAAACACTTTTCACTGCTGATGAGACGCACCACGGTGCACCTGCTCCTAGCGTGTCGCGGCCCAGGTTTCCACAAGCACCCGCGGGGGGGCGGGGGGTGGGGGGGGCAGTGTGGCCACGGAGCCGGCCGACAGCGTGCCCGTGTGCCCGTGCCCGTGTCCGAGACGCTGACTGTCCTTTGTGTTACGGTTTCCAGACTTGGTCGGCGGGTGGAATAATCTCCAGAATCAGATCGTACCCCTTCCGGAAGCCCGGACACAAAAAGGTACTGACATGTCCCCTGTTTGTGTCCCAACCGAGGGGTAGCGCTGTGCTCCATGCCCCCGTCCCCCCTTGCTGTCCCCGTGTGTGCTGTCCCCTCCCTGCTGCCCGTCCTGCCGTGGGCAGCCCGCCCAGCACACATGGTGCTTTCCGTGTGGGTCCTGGTCACTGTGTGCCCGAGTGTCCTTCCGGTCTGTTCCGTCGGTGGGAGCTAATTCTCAGACTGGAAAGTCCTTTCCGAGTGAGCCACGAGTCGCCGTCAGCGTGGGCTGCCGTGTCGTCACGCTGAGGGAGGGGACGCCCAGGCTTTGTGGGTGCCGCACCGTGAGGGCTCAGAGTAGTTCGCTCCATGGACCCCTGTGGCCTCCCTGGGGCCGCGGCGTTTGGACGCAGAACCTCCTGTGACACGTGTGTGTGTATGGAGCAGTAGGGGCTGGCGAGGGAGTCTGTGAGTCACCTCCGTGTATGTACACGTGCACGAGGGCTGTGCGGGACAGACGCGCCCTGAGTGCCCCGTCCTCACGTGGCGTGGCCGTGACGTGCGATGGCATGGGGGATGGCCCTGCGGGCCGTGTGCACGGGGTGCTGGTCCCCTTTACGTGTTTGCCGGCCGCGGCGTACCAGGGGCTCTTCCGTCAGCGGTCCTTTCCTTCCTCGTGTCGGTGTTTTTCCAGACATTTCAGCCTGTCCCGGGCGTGGGGGACGATGACGTACACGGTTTGTGGCGCGGTGGTCTGTTTCACCAGGATTTACAAAACCCACAGGGCACGCTGCGGGCGTGGGAAGGGGGCTGGTGCCACCTCCTGGTGCCTGCGGTCTCGCGTCTGTTTCGGGCATCACCGACGGGGGAGGGGGTGCGGCACGGCACCTCGTCCTGGAAGCACAAGAGGCGGTTCTGTTGGTCAGGGCAGAGGGACACGGCCACTGCAGAGCAGGAGGGGTGCCAGGAAGCGGCAGTGACCGGCTGGGAAGCGGCAGTGACCGGCTGGGAAGCGGCAGTGACCGGCTGGGAAGCGTGCTTCCCCCGGCACAGGAGTCCGTCCACCAGCACACGGGCAGCCGGGAAACGTGTTGGCCCGTCGCTTGCGTCCCGGCTGAGGCAGAGTCCACTGGGCAGGTCTTTGTCCCTTACTGTCGTGCCTTCGGGCCCAGGTCCTCACGTGCTTTCTGCGGAGCATCCGGTGTCCGGGGAAAGGTGACACCTGCCTTTCACATCTGTCGTAAAGCCACCCCCCGACCCCACCCCTGCTGAACGGAGGCAACCGAAACCTCCCGTCTCCTCCCAAAGGACGTTCTCTGAGTGCAGGGCCGTCCTCGGGCCGCCGGGGGGCGTGGGGCGCGCGGGCTCTGAGCCACGGCCCAGCACACGTGTCACCGCGCTTCAGACAGGACGAACAGGGTGCACGGACCGCTGTTAGCTCATCTGCTGCCGGTGTCCCTGTGTCGGCCGCTGTCGTCGGTGTGAGCCTGCTGCCCGTGTGGCCCAGGGAGCCGGAAGGCTGGACACGGCTGGTCTGACCGCTCACAGTGAAGTGCAGCTCTAGTACGCCTCCCAGGGGACCCTCACCCCATTTCCTTCTCCGCAGTGTAGACAGAAGGGGTGAACTCCACCCCACCAGCCAGAGGACACCGTGTCCCCCTCTGTGCACTCCAGCTGACCCCGCCGCCCTGCTGATCCCTTGAGTAGTCTTTGACCCTCACGGCCTCTGTACATCCGGCGATTACATCCCGGCTTGAATGTAATGGCCTTCGTGAGGGCGTCCTGCTCGGAGGACACTCAGTCGGGGTGGACAGGCTGCAGCCGGGGGGCAGGTCCCACGTGGGCGGAGGAGGGCTTACGGTCAGGAGAGGTCCGTGTCCCCGTGGCGGTGACGCAAGGCCCTGGTGTCTTGAACTTCGTCCTTGGATCTCAGAGCGCTCCCACCTGCAGGGAAGTCAGGGAAGTTGAAATGACAAAGGAAGGAGGTGGCAGGGGGAGAGGGAATGACCCACTTCCTCCTGTGACAGTTCTGCCGTGACAGTGTGACCTCCCAGCACCGTGCGGGAGTCACCGGAACATTGGGGGTTGGACTGTCGTTGGGAGCTGTCCTCACGCCCCTCCGTGACGGTAAAGACCTGACAGAGAACTCGTCCTGCAGTCACACCAGGTCACACCGCGCGCCTGCTCGCCTTCGTGCACCGTGCGCGCGGGACGCGTGGTCACTGAGTGACACGCTCTGTGCCCCGGCACAGAGACCGCGTTTCCGGCCGACACGCCGTCGCGGCTCCCGTTGCACGTCCGGGGAGAACGCTGAGCACGCGGGCCCGACGCCACCCCCGACCCTGCAGTCCTGCCGCCGTCACTCCGGCCTCGTCACTGTCGCAGCGGCCCTGCCACGCTCAGTGGACGTCGGGGCCCCCTGGAGGCCGGGCCGCCCTGTGACCTCACGGTTGTGCTTCCGGTTTCTGGGACTCAGGGGCGAGGAAGGCCGGTGAGGCTGTGCAGAACGTGCCGGAAGGTGCGCGACCGTGCCTGGTGATGGATGCTCCATGTCTGTCTGTCGATTTTTCCCAAATCTGGTGGGAGCTCACTTCTTTGTGGCCACGGAGAAGGACACGGAAAATTTCTACTCAGATCGGACTGAAGGGTGGGGTTCCCATGAACCCCGAGGGGTGTGGTGGGTCCGGGAGACCTCAGGTAGCTCTGTCCCAGGGGCAATGTCCCAGGGCATAAAGGGGAGGTGGCCCGCGGTCATTCATGGTGCAAACTGGTGTCCGGCACATAAGTAACGGCCGGTTGCCATTAGCAGCGGGAGCCACGTCCCGAGCCTGGGCCTGCAGGGCGGCCTCCGGGAGGTGCCGGTGCGACTCGGGAGGCTCCTGCGTCGGGTCGGGGTGTGGGGCCGTGAGCGGCGTCCAGCCCCCATGCGACCCAGGCGGGTCACGGAGATGAGACGGAGGCGGCCGTGCTGGTGTCGGGGCTGAGGCTCCTCGCTCTGTCTCCCCCGCGGAAGCTGCACGTGTGAGCGTTGAAAATAAAAGCAGGTCAGCTCGGCCGTGCGTCCAGGACGCGGCCGACTGACCTGGTGTTTGTGCTGCAGCCCTCCTCGCCCCCAGGGAGCCGGCCCGAGAGCTCCGCGACGTTCAACCCCTATGAGCCAGAACACGGGCCCTGGGCCGCCGACAGAGGTGAGACACGCCCCACGAGTCCCCACGCGTCCCCGCAGGTGCCCCCAGAGCTGCTCCTCCGGCATTTGAGAGAAGGCGGCGTTCGTGGAGGCGCTCCTGTCCCCGATACAGTAGACTCCCCGCTAACCGGCGCCCGGGCCGACGCAGCACGATGGCGTCGCCTGCTTGGCCGGTTGCCTGCGTGTTTCGGCAGAGGGGGCAGGGGTGGCGGTGACCATGGGGCCCACGAGGGGACACAGTTCAGGGTGTAGCCCTGGGACGGGGGTGCTCAGGAGCGCTGTTATCACAAATCAGGCCTCTTGACAACTTTGGGGCTCTGCAGGTGCCCCCAGGTCATTTTTGTTGGTGCATTTGGCCTGTTTGTTGCTCTAAAAACCACCCCGAGTCTTAGCAGCCTGGAGCAGCCACAGCCGTTTAATTCTCATTTATTGTCAGCTGCAGGTCAGGCATCCGGGTGCAGCCAAGGGCTGGCCAGCGGCTCCTGTCCCCGTGTTGTCTCGGGGCCTCTCGCTGGGCCTCGGGCTATGTCACAGCATAGAAAGTATCGGGGTGTCTGACACTCCATGAAGCAGGGTTCCAGCCCCGGAGCACCCCCAAACGTCCCTGCGGACGCCCTCTGTCATTGGGCGCAGTTACAGGCGCCACCAAGATGAGGGCACGTGGACCGCACCTCCTCACGGAAGGAGGGTCAGGACTGTTGCACAGCCACCGCGGCCCACGGGGAGGCCCCTCTGGTCAACACGACTGCAGGGCGGAGGGTCCGGTGTCCTGGGGCTGAGGGGCTTCGTGCTGCCCCCACGTGCTGGGTGACGTGGGGGGAGGCCTCTCACAGGGTCGTGTTTCTGATGCCGCTGCAGACGCGCAGAGGGAAGCCCTGCCCATGGACACGGAGGTGTACGAGAGCCCCTACGCGGACCCCGAGGAGATCAGGCCCAAGGAGGTGTACCTGGACCGCAGCCTGCTCACGCTGGAGGAGAAGGAGCTCGGCTCCGGGAACTTCGGGACCGTGAAGAAGGGGTACTACCAGATGAAGAAGTGAGTCGGGGTCCCGTGCCCCCCACACACGATGCGGTGCACCCCGGCTCCGCCTCTAAAACAGAAACGAGCAAACGTCACAAACAGCAGGTTCATCCGCTTACGGAAGCCCAAGCAGCTCCGAATGTTCTCGAGAGCTCAGACGTGACCCGTGTGACGTTTGTGTCACGAGTTTCACGGTGTTGTGTGAGCTACGAGCTCTCACAGGGGATGCCGGTCACGTCCGTTAAAGGGGTTCACACCCGGACGTGGTAAGGCCCAAGGCTCAGCGGGGTCCAGGGGTTCCGTAAATGTTCTTTGGTGTCTGTGAGGGGCCGGGGTTAAGATGACTCCCACCCGTTGTGGCTCTGCCCCCCGCCCACACCGTGCCCAGCGCACGGCCAGCGCTTCCGGGTCGGGAGCCCCCGTGGAGAGTCCCTCACCTGCCGTGCTGCGTCCTGCAGGGTCGTGAAGACGGTGGCCGTGAAGATCCTGAAGAACGAAGCCAACGACCCGGCCCTGAAGGACGAGCTGCTGGCCGAGGCCAACGTCATGCAGCAGCTGGACAACCCGTACATCGTGCGCATGATCGGCATCTGCGAGGCCGAGTCCTGGATGCTGGTCATGGAGATGGCGGAGCTCGGCCCGCTCAACAAGTACTTGCAGCAGAACAGGTAGCTCCGCGGCGGGGCCCCCACGCGGGAGGGGCAGCGGCTGGGTCAGGGGTCCGTCAGCTCCTTCTGCACAAGGAGAACGCGAGCCCCCACCCACCTTTGCTCCCTCAGGGGCAGGAGCAGCTCTGGAATGTCCTGGCAGTCTGTCTCCCCACACGCAAACGTGCCCCCCACTACGGGAAATGGTGGCCCCCCACTAGAAAGATTAGTGAACGTTGGAAGGGACCCCGGGAGCCCTCCCACAAGTCTGGCGGAACAGTTCCGTGAGCCATGGCTTCCGAGGTGTCCGTTGGGATTCACTGACCCCAGCCCTGGACGGAGGGGTGGCTGTGTGTTACCCGTCCAGTCCTGACTGCAGGCGGGCGGTCCCAGCCAGGAGAGCTGCGGTGCGGTGCGGTGCGTGCCGTGGCCCCCGGGAGGGTGCCGTCAGTGCCGAGCAGCACTGGGTCACCCCGCGACCCGCCGAAGAGGAAGGGGGATGCGTGGAGCCGCCTCCTGTGTGAGCGGGGCCGGGGGCTCTGAGACGGACCTGTGCCCGCCGTCACTGACGGCACCTGTACTTGCAGACACGTCAAGGACAAGAACATCATCGAACTGGTCCACCAGGTCTCCATGGGGATGAAGTACTTGGAGGAAAGCAACTTCGTGCACAGGGACCTGGCCGCGAGGAACGTGCTGCTGGTGACGCAGCACTACGCCAAGATCAGTGACTTCGGGCTCTCCAAGGCGCTGCGGGCCGACGAGAACTACTACAAGGTAGGGGCCGCGGCGCCGGGACCGGGACCGGGAGGGCCGCGCCCGTCTGCTCCTGGGATTGCGCGGGGGCTTCCAGAAGCACTGCCCTGTTCTCCTTGGAACAATAGGGAATCAATAATCAATGATCAGAGAGAGAAATCGGGAAATGGGTCCCGTTTACAGTTGCATAAAAGAGAACAAAGTGCCTGGGAACGAATGTCACCGAGGTGGCGGAGGGCCTGTACCCTGACCCTGAGACTGAAAGCCCACGAACAAGCGGCCAGGACAGACCTGCTCGTGGGCTGTGAGAGCTCACGTTGCCGCGACGCCCGCATTACCTGAAGCCGTCTCCGGCCGGCTTGGCCTGGGCACAGCAGCAGACGGGCCACCGGGTCACAGTGGAGGGCCCCAGAGTAAACTCAACTGATACGTGATGGGACCCCAGGATCCACAACACGGAGAAGACACTGGACATTCGCACGCAAACGAACGGACTGGGCCCCACCTCCCACCACCTACAGAAATGAACTCAGCGTGCATTAGGGACCCGAACACCAGGACCTGAAACCCCAGGTCCCCAACATGAAACGGGAGACGCTCCTGACAGTGGTCTTGGCGGTGATGTGACACTAAAATCACAGGAAACCAAAGCAGAAATCAGCACGTGGGACTACATCTCTGCGTCGGAAGACACAGTCGGCGGCGTGAGCAGGAAAGCAAAGCCAGGTGGCCACGGGGTACACGAGGGAAGTGCCCGTCAGAACCACAGGGAGGTCCTGTCGGAAGGACGCCGTCCGTCCACCAACCTCACGTGCCGGTGGGGCCCCTTGTGCACTGCTGCTGCGGGGGACAGTGTGGGGGTCCTCAGGGAGTTCAGGCTGGGCCTGCCATGACCCCAGTCCCACCTGAAGGAGATAAAGTCACTCTGGTAGAGGGATCCGCACACCCATGTGCACTGCGGGCTGAGACATGGAGACGCCCCGAGCGCCCCCAGTGGGTACGCAGGTGATGTGCACAAGTGTTCACATGCACATGCACGCATGCCCACACATGCATGCACACACACGCACACACATGCATGCACACACACGCACCGCTGTTGTACTTCTGTCTCTGTGAACTGCCGAGCGGAACCCTACGGCGTTGGTCCTTTCGTGGCCTGCTTCTGTCCCTCAGCATGGTGAAAGGTCCCCGCATGACCCCCGCCCCGCTGTGGTGTGTCAGACCCCTCCTGAAGGCCGGGTGACGTCATGTCTGCCGTTGGCTGTCATGACTCGCGCTGCCACGGCTGTCTCCCCACAGACACTGTCCCTCTGCTCTGCCCGCAGGCCCAGACCCATGGGAAGTGGCCCGTGAAGTGGTACGCCCCCGAGTGCATCAACTACTACAAGTTCTCCAGCAAGAGCGACGTCTGGAGCTTCGGGGTGCTGATGTGGGAGGCGTTTTCCTACGGGCAGAAGCCGTACCGGGTGAGCACTGCGGCTGCGTCCCCAGCCGGGAGGCCGTCGGCACAGATGAGCCCCTAACCCCCGGGCACCCTGCCCGAGGCTCGCCGGGTCCTTTGGGCAGGTGGTACCACCCCTGGGTGTTCCACACGGAAAGAGAAACCGGTGGTGCTCATGGAGCATGTTGCTACGCGTGGAAATGTGCAGAAGGTACCGATGGCTATTTCTAGTAGCACATTGGCAGCTCGTTGCATTTAAAAATCAAAATACACACCCCAAAGAGCGCACAAAAGCCGGGATAGAACTCGCTGGATCTTCCCAAATGGGGCCCCTGCACACACAGGCCGTGCCCCCCGGGTAACCCTCTGATGACCTACTAGTTTTGTATGTGTCGTCATGGAAACCATGCTTGTCTGTCCGGGGAAGGGGTCAGCTGCGTTCTGTTTGCTCGATGCTGTGTTCACGCTGCTCACGTCCACTTGGTATGTCGTAGGGCATGAAAGGGAGTGAAGTTTCCGCCATGCTGGAGAAAGGAGAGAGGATGGGGTGCCCCCCGGGGTGCCCGCGAGAGATGTACGAGCTCATGAACCTGTGCTGGACCTACGAGTGAGTGCCCAGCCCTCCCCGCAGCGTGCGACAGACGGGCCGTCAGATACACGGACACATGGGGGGCTGGGGGAACACGGGGGAGATGGCAGGCAGATAGACGTGGGCTCTCCGGAAAGACGCCAGACACGCCTGTTGTTCATGTTACGTGGCTGGACGCTTCCCAGACGGCCCTCGTAGGCAGGTGATGAATCAGTCAATACGTGATAAATGGACGGTGGTCGATGGATAGGAAGGCAGGTGGGACCGGTAGGTGACACATCGGAGTTCAGACAGACGGACAGAGCCCTCGCGCACATGGGGGTGGGACATGGCGGGCAGGAGGCTCGCACCCACACACGACGCTCAGTCACCCTGGGTGCTCAGAGGCGGCCTCGCCATGGTGTGGAGGAGGGGACCGGGCCCGGTCCGTGTCCCCGTTTCTCTGCGTGGGTCTGCTTGGCGCGCGAAGTCCTCACAGGGAGGCTCTGCATCCGGGTCCCCACAGTCGGAGCAGATGCTCTAGTTGCAGAGATGACGCAACTAGTGTGTGTGTAGAGGTCGCAGATGGTTACAGACTTGCCCCAGAGTTTACGGATGTCATTACTGCACCTGCCATGTGACAGAGAGGAAGGCCTTGCCGTGTTAAGGTGTGTGACGTCATAGCTGACACCCATGACAACTTCCGGGTGGTAACAAGAACCCGTACCAACAGCGTGTTTGCAGAAACCCAGAGCCATCCGCTCCGGGGTGGGGCGGGAAAGCTTAACTTTAAAAGCTTAACTTCGCGCGCCAAGCAGACCTCTGTTTTGCATGGTCACAAGGAGACAGTGTCTGGGTTAAACACCTCAACGTCAAGTGCAACACCTCTCCATCTTCACGGTGGACTGGCGCCCCGGGGGGGCTTGCTGCATGCGGGCGGGGCCCCGCGGGTCAGGAGCAGGGAGGCGTCAGGCCCGGGTGGGACGCGTCAGCCCCGGCGTGCAGCCAGCCCCCCCGTGCTCGCGGGCAGTGACAAACCCTAACGTGTCTCCTCCTCGCAGCGTGGAGAGCAGACCGGGCTTCGCGGCGGTGGAACTGCGGCTGCGCAATTACTACTACGACGTCGTGAACTGAGCTCCTCCCGGTGCCTGTCCCCGCCGCCCCGCGCAGACAGGCGCGACCCGACACCCTGACTGTGAGCCTCCATCTCCTCTGGCCCGTCAGGGGCGCGTGTCTCTGGGTTGAGCCCCCCGCGGCCTGACCCCGCGCCCCTCCCGGAGCACCGGACGGGACAGGATTTGGCTCCGGCAGGCCGAGCCCCGCCCCGGACAGCTTCCCCGATAAGTGCTTTGAGGCTTAAGAGAAAAACTCAGGCTCCCGTGTAGCTCCGCGCTAAAGGGGGAGGATGCCGGGACGCGCTGAGACAGAAGAGCGCTTGCGCAGTGGGCGTGGCTTGTCGGGAAGCCCCTCCCCCGGCGCGCTGAGGCCTGCGGGTGCATGACGACTGCGGAATAGCAAGGGCTTCACCCTCTTTCTGGGGGTCGCCCACGCGCCCCTCCCAGGAGTCGGGGGTGAAGGACATGTAGAACGGAGAAAGCCGGAGGACGTGACGGACCTGAGCATGGACGGCCAGGGCGCCTGCCACCCGCGCGTCGCCCGCGCCTTCCCCGTCTGTCCCTCGGTCACTGGGAACCAAAGGGCGTCGCGGACACACTGCCCCCTGACCGCCCCCTGACACTGAAGCCACAAACACCTCGACGCCGGGCGGCACCCAGGTTTTCCGAAACGGCGTGAGGTCCCCCGTGCGTCTTCCACTGGTGCCCTTGCCCCGCGCTTGCTGTCACCAGCCTTGTTACACTTGCGCCCGCCCCAGGCTCCCCGGAGCACGCGCGACGGGTCCGCAGGATCCGCCACCCACTTCAGAAGAGCTACTGTTTCTCACTGGACTTTTTTGTGTGATTTTAAATAAAAGATTAAAATTAGCTTTGTGATGGTTTTCTGGGCGTTACTACAGTCTGACAGGGCGCACTGCCAAATGCGTATTTTTTAGGACGTGGCTGGGGACTTAACACAAAACAGTGGTTGTACGAAGGCCCCTCGGAGCAGGTCGGAGCCTCTGCCGTCCGCAGGAGGGACAGGCCCGTCAGAGAGGGCCCTGGCCGCAGCGACACTGCTCACGGGGAGCATGTGCCCACGAGAGCCGGATGGCCATGTGGTACCCAGTGGAGGGTGGACAGATGGGCCCCAGACATGCCAAAAGGGGCCACTGCAGGGTCACGCACTGTCCCTTCCTCTGAGTACACTGCACTGGGGGACAATGTGGGGGATGCCCGAGTTTCCACCTCGTTCTCTTCTAAAGGAAGGGGCAGACTCACCTACATGTGTACACACTCACCCTATGAAGCCCCCCTCGGGGAGCTGTGCACCCACGCCAGCGCCCAGTCCGCCCTTCAGAGCAGTTTTGGAGCTCTTTCCGCGGTGGCCATCAGAGCTGTCGTCGTCCCCAAAATCTGACAATTAAGTTCGCGAACTTGCCGCTGCCACACGCTCATGCAGGCAGCCCTGCACAGACCACCCGCTAAGGCGGCGAAACCCTGCAAAGGCGGTGGCCCGACCTCGTACACGTCACAGCACGTAAGCCTGCACACCCCATCCACACGCACACCACACACACCACTGAGCCTCACTCCAGGTGACCACTTAAATTCCCGTGTGGTCACGCTAGGCCTGGGGTCAAGCACTGGAGACTCCTGTCCACCCTGCACCCCCTGCCCACTAGAAGCGCCCTTGGTCCTGTGAGCAGAGGTGTGGAGGAGACCGCAGCCAGGGGTCCTCACACTCCCCACGGTGTGCTCCAAGAGGACAGCCCCAGGGCGGGAAGGCCACCAACTGCCCACAGCCCCTTGGCCCACGGAGGCAGTGTGAGGGCGAACCTCAGCACAGGACAGACAGCTGGGTCCCCAGCCATGACCGCGGGCACTGACACTCAGCCGTGATCCACACAAGGACAGGTGGGGGTCACCCATCAGCCGACACTGACACTCCTAAGGCCACCCACACAGGCCCGGGGCTGCATTCTCACCAGCCAGAGGGAACCCCAGTCTGGGACCCAAGGCCACACCCACCCACTGCCCAGCCGCTGGGGCCGCCGTTGGCCAGCAGGCGGCGCTGTGACCACCCAGGACAGGAGCTGCCTTAGGCTTCCAGGTGCTACGGCCCCAGGGAAGGGCGAGACCACTGCCCCACGTCACCGTGTCCCCGCACAGGGCTGCAAGCCACCTGCCCCCTGTGGAGGTCCAGCTGGCCAGGCGGTGCCCTCAGCCCCCATCCCCTCGGCCAGGGACGGTCCACGAGCTGATTTCCAGCTCAGCGTCACTGTCCCACAGCCGTGCGCCACGGACGTCACGCCCTCCGAACGGCTGTTTCCCCTGACGGTCACTAACCTGAAATGGCGCGGGAGAACGTGCTGTCCAGAAACGGTGGCTCCTTGTTCATGAAAGCCAAGAGCCGGTGCGTGGGCCGCCGCCTCCCCGCCACTCGCATCCGGTGGGCCGCGCGTTGCTGCGAACCCCCGAGGGCGGGAGCGTGGCCAGCACTGCCCCCTCCGCGGCTCGGGGGCCGTGGGAGCCGCCGCGAGTGGAGACAGTGGTTTTGCTGCGTCGGAGCCCTTAGCCAGCGGGCTGGGCCCGCAGAAACGACCCCAGGGGCACGGGCCAAGGGCAGCACGCCCGCTCACACCGCCTGCGCCCGAAGCGCCCGGCTCCTGGCTCCCGAGGTGCCCCGCCGCGCCCAGCACGGGGAACGCTGTGGCACGCGGCCACCCCAGGCGTCCGACAGGATGCAGGGACGGGAGCTGCCCCCCAGAGCCCACCCCACACCCCCACTTCTCACTTCCGGTGGGAAAAGAAAACGCGGTGCTGGGTAAGCCAGTGCTGATGATCCCAGGTGTGCACCTCGTGCGCCTGCGGACGGGCCGGGAGCGGCCCAGCAAAGGAGGCACGTGGACGACAGGACGGACGCCAGCAGACCGGGCTCCCAGCACGCCCCGCTCCACCCAGAGAGGATGCACCTCCCGAGCGGGATGTGAGAGCCAAGGGGGTGCTGCAAAGCCCTGCCCGGCGGACGGCACCGCGGGGACAAACAGCCACCTGAGTCCCCTTTCCCCGAAAGCACGACGTGTAGACACTGAGTGTTCACTCTGGGACACTGCTGTTCAAGGCCGTACGATCCCCATCCTTAACGTTCTGCTCTGAGATTCTTTTCTCGGGGTCCTCCCAGCAGTTTGCCCTTGTGCACTGAACAGTAGTCTCCCAGCAGCTGCTTTGTCATTTAGGGCGGGGAGGGGGTCCCTGAAATGCCACCAAGTTTATTACGTTTAGAGTCCCCACATCTGCGCATCGCAATTTAGAAACAGGGTCCCAAGTCTGTGAGCAGAGCCTGTACCCTGTAACGTGTCCACAGGAGCGTGTGAGTGTGAGTGTGTGTGTGTGTGTGTGTGTGTGTGACTGTGTGAGACTGTGACTGTGTGACAGACTGAGACTGTGACTCTGTGTGTGACTGTATGTATGTGTGTGTGAGAGAGACTGTGTGTATGACTGAGACTGTGTGACTGTATGTGACACTGTGACTGTGTATGTGAAACTGTATGTGAGACTGTGGGTGACTGTATGTATGTGTGACTGTGTGTGAGTGTGTGTGTGTGATTCCGTGTTAAACAGGCATCTTTGTCTTTCTCATCCTGAACCTCACTGCCCTCCTAAGAGCCCCCCGACACAGAAACGACGATTACGAACCAGCTCGGTCAGGGCTTTCCCGCTTGGTCACAGCGTGCGGAACCAGGTCCCGGCCCACTGGTGGCCACAGCAGTTAACCGCCCCCCGCCACCCCTGGGTCTACACCTGGGACGTGACGCACTCTCACATCTCCCCAAGGGCAAGGGCACCCACCCACCACGAAAGCCCTGCCTGCCCCAAGGAGCCTGTGGGGCCTGTGCCTTGCTTGGGAGAAGAACGCAGACGTCCTGGCTGCAACGCCAGCACCCGTGTCCCCAGAGGCCTGGGGATGCTCAGCTGTGCGCCAAACCCCCGGTCACTGCGGCCCGAAGTGCTTCCCTTGCAGACACGGCAGAGGGGAAGGACCAGTAGACGGAGAAGGGGAAACAGCGAGCAGGTTCGGGAAGGCCCGAGCTCTCACCTGAACAGGGGCCCCTGCTGGCATTTGTCCCCGTGCAGACCAACGCCAGTCCCTCAAGGAAGGGCAGAGGTGGCGCCGGCCCCCGGGAAGTCTGTCCCCGGCCTGCTGAGGTCCAGGGGGAGCCGGGCCCACCCCCTTCCCGCTGCCCTCCCACTGGGCCCTGAGTAGGACCTGGTCCAGGTGTGAGTTATGTCGGTCACACCTGAGGGCCCTGGGGGGCAGCCGAGGCGATGCTGGCCGGGGCATGACGAGAAGGGGGGCAGGCATGGGCCCTTGGCTCCGGCCACCCCGTGTCCCTCCGGCAATGCCAGGCTCGGAGCTGGGGATGCCGCCTCAGACACTCCATGGGCCCCTCTGAAGCCCCCGCGTGGCGGCTGGCCACGGGCCCCGCGCTGGGCCTCTGGGCACCGTTAGAAATGCGTGACGAGCAGGAAAGGGCAGACACCCTGGCTGCAGGGCGTGGGGGCCGTGTCCACCCGGGCGCAGGCCAGCCCGTTACCGCTCCCGTGCGGTCATTTATGTGGGCCGGGCCTCCTGGAAGCGGGGGAGGCAAAGGGAAAGAAGGGGGGACTGCCAGCCCCACGTCTCCAGCTCAGGGGCGGCGGGCACAGCGCGGCCGCGCCCCCACTGGCCACTAGGTGGCAGCCGACACCTGGGAGCGGCCGGCCGGGTCCGCCCGGTGACAGCAGCGTGACATCTGCCGTCAGGAGGTGCACGGTGACGGGTGGGAGCAGCTCCCCTGTGCTCTGCTCAAAGGTCTGCCTGGCGCGTGCCCACCCCTGCGCACCTGACCTTGAAGTGGCCCTGCTGGGCCGGGGGCCGCGCGTCTGAGCTGCAAGGGCCCCTCATCCTGTGTCCCTGGGATGGGGGGGGACACGTCCCACGGTCCGGGATGGGCCCTGTGGGCACCGGAGGCTCATGGGAGCCCCCGACCACAGCTCCTGCGGCTTTCCCCGGCGTCCGGCCCGACAGAAGCTCCCTGGCAGATGGTCCAGGCAGACGGGGCTGCCCCCCGCTCTGTGAGCCCCCGCCCACCCGCGCGCCCCACGGCCACAAGGACGTTGGTTAGGAAAAACGCAGTCCCAGGACCCGATTCACAGCTTCCAGCTGGGGACCCCAGGGTCTCAGACTGAGCAGAGCCCCCCGCCCCACGCACGGGGCCCCGGGGAGGCCGAGGCCACACGGCGCCGGAAGCTTCCGACCACAGCTTCTCCCAGGGCTGCCGGGAAGCACGCGGTCTCCCCTCGGCGCGTCCCCTTTCCTCTCTCTGGTTTTCACTCCTTTGTCCTTCGGAATGTTCTGGAGGAACCCCTCGATCTTTCGGAGACCTGCAGTTCCTCCTCAGAACGGCGTGGCCCTGTCTCACGGGGCGTGTGACGCACGTGACTGTCTTCATTCTGTTCCTTAAACGTCGTTACCTGTGACCTTTTAGGCTGGGCTGGCTCTGCGCCTTTGTGGGATCGGACTGCCACCGGGTCACAGAGTTGATTCTGCTCAGGAGTTTGACAGTTCGGGGGTCGCTGCTTCCCTTTCTGACTGGGAACCCCCGAACAGCGTGTCTCTGCGCCCGGTTTAGTCTGTCTGTCTGTCTGTGCTTGTGTCCAGAAAGCCTCCAGCCGCGTGACATGGAAAATGGAGGCGTTCGTGGCTGGATTTCTCCTGGACGGCCTCGTAAGGTCCTCAAGGACATCGGTGGTTTCCGACTCGTTAGCTTCTGGAAGCGTCCGGTGAAAGCACTCTGGTGGAGCGCAGTGTGCGATGGGAAGCGGGGCAGTCACCACAGCGGACACCAACGCTGCAGGTGGCCCTCGGACCTGGGAGCTCCCTCCTGCAGCCCCCCGGGCTCAGGGTCCCGGGGCCAGGGGACCAGAGTCATGTCACACCCGAATCCCAGGTGGGCAACAGCAGAGCGAGCGTCTGTGAAGTCCCTTCCTACGTACCCGTTCTGCACTTTTGGAAACGGGCAGGTGCCCGCGGCCGGACCGTCACAGTGACTTGTCACCGTCACAGTCTGGATGAGAACAGAGCCCCACCCCC
>PVJL010012540.1:25346-36795 GCA_004026885.1 Lyroderma lyra | reverse complement strand
ATCGGTGATGGCCGCTGGTGGGACTCGCTCGGCCTAAGCGTTTCTTGGCTTCGTTCTGGTTTCCCTGGCCGTTCTCCGTGTCGGCCGTTTAAGCCTCTACGTCCCCGGGACACCAGCCCCAGGAGGCACGGGCCTGCGGTGCCAGTACAACGCGTGGAGGGAGGATCTGCACTTGGGCAGAGCCGCCACGCTGAGTCCCGTCCGCCAAGCCTGCACCTGGGCATGCCGCCGTGACCGCCACCACCGTGAGCTCAGGCTGCCTCCTGGCCCCCAACAGCTGTGCGCCCCATGGCGGTGACACTTCCCTGCCAGCCGGCCCGCTTCCCACGGTAGGTCGTGCTTTTCTCCTCTAGAATCTGCGTCCGCGATTGTACAATAAGCCGCCTCTTGCAACGGGAGCAAACAGAACAGCGACGTGGCCGACTGCCCCACGTGCTGACGTGTCACCTTACAGCTTGGGTGGTGAAGTGTCACTTTAATATCTGACCTGTTTCTAAATGAGCTGTTTGTTTCTTTACTGTGTGTTTCGATAGCACGTCTCATACGTGGGTACAAGCCTCTGATCAGATACCCGATCTGCAAATGCAGTTGACCCTTGAGCCACGCAGGGCGTAGGGCCACGGACCCCGACCCCCGACCCGGCACAGCGCAGCTGCTGACCCCCCCAAACCACTGACCAGGGTACAATAATGTGAGCAGTGGACACGCCCCTTTCGTCGTGTGTGTGTGACATGCTGTGTTCTCACAATAACGAATGCCAGATGAAAGCAAGCGTCCTACAAACATCACGAGGAAAAGAGTCCGGTTGTGCCTTTTACTGAGAACAGTGTGTGCACAAACGGGCCCCCGCAGTTCCAACCCGACGTGGGCCAGCACCAGCTGTAAGCTCTCCCCGTCTGCGCAGGCGTGTCACCGTCTAACAGAACGCGAGCAGGAGCCGATGTCCCGCAGCTAACTGGGGTCTCCGGTGCACATTTCCAGGGCAGACCTCATCTTTGAAGGAGGGAAGGCTCAGCGACGGAGGGAAACGGGGGAACTCGAGGGGCTCCCAGAGCGAAAGCGCTCACGACAAGAACCCCGTTTCAGACCGACACAGACAGAACGCGGATGCCACTGTCACCCTCACGACCGGGAACGTCAGGACAAGTCGAAGCTCAAGAGCTTCCCTCGGTCCATCAGAGGACTGAGCCACACAGAAAAGCCACACCCTGACGTCTGGAGGTGCAGGCGCGTCCAGGGTCACGGAACCCCACCGCCGGGGGCGGGGGCGGGGAGCCCTTCGGGAGTCAGTGCGGGGAACGACGGGCGGACCTGACATTCACCTCCAAGTCCTCCTGTGGCGAGACCGAGCACCCGACCTCTTGGACGACCCGCGCCTGTATGTCCTTGCTCCGTTGCCCCAGCGGAAACCCCAGAACGCCGAAAGCAGCCGTGTGGGAAGCGTCCAGCTGTCATTCACCCTCCGTGCACCGTTGGCCAGGCCGTGAAAAACGCACGCACACCCGTGCACACACCGCCGTTAAAACGTCGTCGCAATCCCGGGGAGGTTCCTCGTGACGCTGACATGTCGGGGACAGCCGCTCCTACCCATCCCCATAGGTCAGCTGCTGGTTCTCCAGAAGTCGGTGTGAGTGCAACAACAGGGCGAGTCCCCCTTCTGCTCAGCTTCGCACTCTCAGCAGGCCGTCTGAGCCTCGGTGGCCGTCTGAGCCTCGGCGGCCGTCTGAGCCTCGGCGGCCGTCTGTGCCTCGGCGGCCGAGCCTCGGCGGCCGTCTGTGCCTCGGCGGCCGTCTGTGCCTCGGCGGCCGTCTGTGCCTCGGCGGCCGTCTGAGCCTCGGCGGCCGTCTGTGCCTCGGTGGCCGTCTGAGCCTCGGTGGCCGTCTGAGCCTCGGTGGCCGTCTGAGCCTCGGCGGCCGTCTGTGCCTCGGCGGCCGTCTGAGCCTCGGCGGCCGTCTGAGCCTCGGTGGCGGTCTGTGCCTCGGTGGCCGTCTGAGCCTCGGTGGCCGTCTGTGCCTCGGCGGCCGTCTGAGCCTCGGCGGCCGTCTGTGCCTCGGCGGCCGTCTGAGCCTCGGCGGCCGTCTGAGCCTCGGCGGCCGTCTGAGCCTCGGCGGCCGTCGGTGCCTCGGTGGCCTGCTGCGTCCTGTGCTGAGCGGGGTTCATTCAGCTAACACAGCACAGTGTACCGAGTCGCTCGCTGACGGACGCTAGCAGGACCTCCGCGTGTGTTGTTCTGGGGGACCCCACTGTGAGCTCCTCCGTACGTGTCGCCTTGTGGGCTGTGTCCTCGCTTCTGCTGGACACGCGCACGGCCGCGCCAGTGGGTTTAACTTGGTAAGAAATCGAGAAAACGTTTTCCCAGAGATACCGCCCATCTCTCTCTCACAAGAAATATCCGAGAATTCCAAATTCTGTGCACGCTGCCGGACGTGAGCCACTGGGTGGGCGCAGAGTGGCGTCCTGGGGACAGGAATCTGCATTGTCTGACGCTGAGCACCTTCCCGTGGACTCGCACGTTTGTGCGTCCTGTTTGTGCAGTCGTGTCCATCTGTATCCAGTACCTTGTCCTTTTTAATACTCTTCATGTGCAAGGTTTGTCTCAACTGAAGGTGCTGTTAAGTGCTTTATCCTGTCCCGGCCGGGCCCTTGCCTTTCCTAGGGGGTTTCTTAATGGAGCTCTTTAGGACCAGAACGTTTCAATGTTTTGTTTTGATCAAGTCCAATTTATCATGAATTTTGTTTGTTTCGTGTTTTCAGTGCTTCCTGTGACTTCTGAGAAGTCTTGGCCCCTTGTCAAGTCGTGAATACACTTTCTTACGTGTTCTCCTAGGAGTTTTAGAACTTCGGTTCTTTTACGTAGGTCGGTGGTCCGTTCTGCGTGAATTTTGTGGCCTGATGTACAGGGTCTGGCTGCACTTTCTCTCGGTGGATACCCAGCTGCTCTGGTATGGTTTGCTGAGCACCTGTCCCAGGTAAACTGCCTCGGCGTCTTCGTCAGAAGTAAAACGCAGGTACGAGGGCTGGCTGTACAAAGCCCAGCCATAAACGCCTCTTCTTCCTACTACGTGGCTGGATACTTTCTAGACAGCCCACATATATGTACGCATACGAAATACACACCTTTTCCTCATTTAGGCTGCAATCAATAACCAACGTGCACACATCATAGCGCATTTAGGCTGCTGTGACAAATACATGACAGTCTGGGCAACCAGCACTCACTTCCCACAATTCCAGAGTGTGGGAGGCCCAAGGTCAAGGTGCTGGAGGTGTGGACGGCCCAAGGTCAAGGTGCTGGAGGTGTGGACACCGCACGTCACACCTTCCCGTTGCGTCTTCACAGGGCGCGGGGCTGGGACAAAGCAAGCTCTCGTGTCGCGTCTCCTAAGGGTGCCGATGCCCTGCCCGGGGCCCTGCCCTTGTGACGTAATGACCTGCCAACACTGCCACCTCCGAACCCACCACACCGGGGACTCGGCTTCCACCTGTGAGTCCAGGGGGACACAACATTCAGGTCGTGCACGTTCATGTCATGTCCTCGTCCAGCTTTGGTTCAGGGACTGTTGCTCATGTCACTGCAGTCTGTGGGTCTCAGGACACGCGTCTCATTGGTCTTCAAAGTTAGATGGGGGGGGGGGGACACTTGTCTCTGATAAATACATCCTAAAAGCTGGGGTGCCCAACGTGGGGTTCGAACGCTTCACGCCTCCGGGAGAAGCTCTGGGATGTGCGATGATCCCAGGTGCGGTTCGCCACGCCGGGGTCAGGCTGCGGGCGGCGTGCGTCCCCTCGGCTTCCACGCTCCCGCTGTGGTGGCTCTGACCTGCCCGAGGGAGCTCGTCCCGGCCCGATGGCACCCGAGCGAGCTCACGTACGTGTATTTAAGGACTCAGGAGGGACGCTGGTCCTATATTTACCGCGATACTGACCATTTATGACGCTTTGCCTTTCTTCCTAAAGAGCCAAGTTTTCTTGTCGCATCTTTTCTCGACAAACACGAGAAACTTCCAGTTTCCTGCAGAGCAGGTCTGTCGGCAACGTAGCGCCACCGTTTTCCTTTACCTGCAAATGTCATTATTTCGTCCCCATGAACACAGAACCTCATGTTGGCAGTTTGCTTGCAGTACCTAAATACCCTGCCCTGCTGTCTTTTACCCTCTGGTGATTCTGAATAGAAACCTGTGGTCATTTAAATTGGGTGTCCCTCTACGTGATGTGTTGTTTTTAGCAACTGCTTTGAAGTTTTCTTTCTCCCTTATCTTTGATTTATAGCAGTTTGAGTATTATGCGACTAGGCATATTTTATTTGAATATATGTTTGAATTTTATTTGAATACGCGTTACAGAATTATTTTGTGTGGGATTCACTGAATTTGTTAAATCTAAACATTTAATGTTTTTATGAATTTGGGGGAGTTTGGGTCATTACCTGTTCAAATACGTTTTCTCGTGAAGGGGACAGAATGTGCTCTTGGGCGTGAGAGTTATTTGGGGCTGGTTATTTTTAAATTCGACAGACAGGGAGAAGCTCTGAAAATGAAGAGGAAGTTGCCTTTTATAAGAGGAATTTGCATGTATAAAGGAAATCTCCATTCGTAAGGCTGTCCCCTCCCCCGTCCCCTGCTCTGGCCCAGGAAGAGGAAGGGGACCACCTCTCTAGAAACTCTTATCCACAGAGGGACTGGCACCTAATCTGCATAACAACCACACTTTCATTTCCTGTGTTTTCCGGGTCCTCTCTGCCCTCCCTCCATCTTTCTTGGGTTTTTGCTGGGAGAGGGTGTTGAAGTCTCTGGCTTGGGACCTTTCGCTCAGTCGCTCAGCTGCCCTGGGCATCTGCCACGTGCGGAGGCAGATGTGCTGTTAGACCTGTTTGGTTTCCTCCCGTTAATCTGTCCTTGATTCCAAGCTCTTAGCCCAGAACCTAGAAGGGTAGAGGGGAAATGGTTGTTCCTCCCAAACAATCCTACTATGAAATGAATTCTGTCCCCCCAACACACACTCAGTTGAAGTTCTTTAGGTGACATACTCTATGGAACTAGGGCCTGTTAGGAGGTCACACAGGCTAAGTGACGTCATAATGTTGGGGCCTAAGCCGATAGGACTGTTTCCCTTACAGGAACAGAGAGCAATACCTAAGGTTCTATTTTGATTTTTCGTTACGTCGGGCAGGTTGCGTGGTAAGAAGTCGATTATTTTTACCTAAAGGAGCCACAAAGGTCTAGCTGTCCCTTCGTGTGATCTAAGCATCTACTGATGGTTCATGTCTAGATTCGTGGATTTGTTAAGGTTCACACAACGGTCATCTCTCTCCTCTCCCTTCGCGTCCTGGCTAGCTCACTTCCGTGAAAGAACGTTCCCTCACCTGTGAGTGGGGGGACCTGCAGTCAGTACGGGAAACGTAACTGCCGAATTGTTTACGGCTTGTGTGTTTACCCTTCTTCAAAGTAGGGAGTTGGTTCACGAGCACCCTACACTGCACACACTTAGCTGTGGTTTTTGTCAGCTCTTATTGTGAACTAACGTCATTGGAAGCATTTCACACGCATCAGTTCGTTGAATTTACTGTCCGTACTGGCGCTCAGGTTTTCCCACATTTGGTCCGTGGGCACGTCTGCAAGGCTCCCCCTCGACCTTGCGACCGTCCACGCCGTCTCTGACAGCTCGTGGACGAGGCCCAGATGGCCCACGCGCATCTTCTGCATTTCCGACTCCACGTCTGACACGGCCCTTTCTTCGAGGCCCCTGACTTACACTAGTGGAAAATACTACATCGGGGCCTCAGTCTGGGCACTGGAAGTGCTCATTATCCCTGGCCATTATTTCTGGACCATTTCAGTGGAAAAAATTACAGGGCTCTTTTTTTAATATAAAATGCATCATGAGTTCATTCTCTTGTAGCCAACTGCATTTATAATTCTGGGTTTTTACTAAACCTCTTACATCTTACATCTGTGCTTTCTTTACTCTCTGCCAAAGAACTTGGTTCTAAATAATACTGTAAATGACAGAATAAAATCATATATAATCACTAAGTTTCTTTATCCCACAATACCACACCCAAGAGTCTTAGGATAACGACGTGGACATGGCTGTTCAACAACATGACTGCAACAAAAGGGTGTTAACACATTACAGCTTTACTGGACCTTACTGTGCACTTCACGAAGGACGTACCATATGTCGTGTTTTAGAGTCATTTTAATGTTTTTTTATTGTGTAGTCATTTAACTGACTGCATACACATTAAAGTTTGTTTCTTGATATATTTGGATTCTTAGAAATTAAACTTTAAAATTTATTTTTAGCTTATGCTTATGTAAGTAATTTGTAGGACTCCAAAGCCGAATGAAGAAAACAAGTATATTCAGAGAAGTTTAGCTCCTGTGATAAGTTAAAAAAAATAAATCGGGACGCTCCCTGACTCTATTACTACCTGCCCTTATAGGACAGCATTGTCCAAGTTCTCTAGTTTATTCCACAAGATGCACAGGGGCTGTTCAGAAACTATCCAGCCACGTAGCATAAAGAGTAGAGGCCCTCATGGCTGGACTTTTTCCGGACAGGCCTCACGTAAGTATTCTTATTCTTGTTTTAGACAAAGTGGCATACTACACACGCCCATGGTGATACTTAAATCCAGAAGGCTCTGCAGTGCACAGTCCTAACCCAAGGCACAGCACTTGAGTCACATTTGTGGAGACCACCTTTGTGGGAGGGGACGAGACCACCACTAAATGACGACTGAGTCGTGCAGTGACGTGCTGTGTCACCGAATGCCTGGAGTGTGCCAGGTATCTCACACCCTTCATCCCGGTGACTCATCAAAACGATCTCGTCAAGGAGGGACGACTGTCCCCAATTAAACAGGGCAGACCGGTCCTCAGAGGTAACTTTCTCAAGGTCACACACCTAGAAAACCACGTGGTAACGAGAACCTCGATCTGTCTCACCCGACGCCGGGCCCCTCCGGCCGTCGGCTGTGCGTGCGTCCTGCGTTCACCGTCACGCCCACGGCTGAGCAATGCCCACGCACAGCACCGCTCACGCTGTAGGTTCAGGCCTGAAGACCATCGGACCTTCTAACCAGCGCGGCACTGGCCGTGTGCTGACGGGAAAACGGATTCGCTCTTTTAACAATTTTTATGATTTCAACCAGCAGCGTTCCACTTTTTATCATTTAAAGGACTGACTCACACTTGGCCAGTTTACAAGAAAGACAACGCGCGTTTAAGGTACGTGCACGTCCGCACCGAGCGGTTCAGGTGACGCCGCCGGGGCACTCCCCGGCACGTCCATCTAACGGTCTCCCCTCCTCATAGGCATCACACTTGAAAATAAGCTAAATAACTGGACTCTAGGAGTTATGGGAGCGTGTTTCAAAAATATCAACAAGAACATTCTGTACAAACTCTCTCCCCTCAGAGGAACCCTGGAGTGAGAAACAGCCCCTGAAGATCAGCGAATGGAACCTCATCAAAGAAGTCACACCGAGTGGCCAGCTGCATGCCTTTGCTCAGTGTTCCCGTAAACATATGTTTGACAGACTCTGCATTTAAGAAGGAAAGTATTAAAATGGGACTAAAAATACTTTGTGACTTCTGTGCTGAGGAATTGCTGTGGAGCAGATCCCAGGAGCAGGACAGCGTCTGGTGGGTCCCCGGGAGCGCCGCCCGGGGTCGCAGGGGGCCTCTGCAGCGTCGGACCCGGGCGGAGGGCGGCGCGCCAGGCGACGTGAACTTCCCGGTGACTTCTGGTGCTCAGGACCTGGGGTGAGCTTCCAGGCCATGACGCCCGGAGCGGCGGAGGGCCCCGAACCCCGGGAAGCACCCCAGGCCGCGGGGTGGGCGCGGCTTTGCGTGCGCACGTTTTGTTCACACCGGAGAGCTCCCCGACCAGGCCTTGTGCAACAGGTAGTGTAGAAAATGCTAGAATCGAGAGTAGGAATGGGTGAGACCCTGGGCTGGGCAAGCGCCAGGTGGTGGTGACACAGAGATGAGTCAGGCTGCTCCTGGGGAGCTTCGACGAGAGGGGACGCAGGGGTGGAAATCGGGGTGTGGCAGTGGCAGGGACAGGGCATTAAAGAAGCCATGTGGGAGCCACGCACGTCTCATCCCGAGTCGGAAAACGCTCCCAAGAGCAAAGGACTTCACCCCTGACCTGTGCTGAGGACAGCAGGGCACCTGCTTTTCTTAAAGAACTTAAAGACCCCTACAAAATACTTCAAAAAAATGAGATGAAGTACAACCGACATTTTTAAATGTCCAGTTAAACTCAAAAAATATGGTTAAGGAAATCGCAGTGGTCGGAAGCTAACACGGTGCAGGTAGAACAGAACTCCCGGCTCCCCTGGGGGTGACGGCCCCACAGCCATCAGCAGCCTTGGGTCTGACGGACGGGTCTGACGGACGGCTCGGCCGGACGTCGACGGGCCTTCAGCCCAGAGGCGGGGGGGGGGGGGGGGGGGGGGGGGTTGGAAGCAAGCCCCCTGTACAAACACAGGTCACTTGGAGCACTGACTAGTTCCCCTTCCGTGTGGACAACACACCAGTCACTTCAGATGTGTAATTACAGTCCTGCTGGGGTTCAAGTTCGTATAAATCTCTGTATCTCTGCAATAACGGAAACGTACGAGAGCGGCACACGTGATGACTGAGCACCTGAGATGTGGTTCGTGCAGATGAACTACTGATTCTAGTTTACTTTATTCACATCTAATTAATTTTGGCTTAAGTAGCCCCGTTTGGCCCGTGGCCACCTCACTGGACAGACAGATGCTGCAAGCCCCTGCTAAGAGAGCAACTCCACGAGACCCTTGAGGACAGTGGTTGACCCTGAGGGAGCACACACACCATGCGGGCCCCTTGGTTCCCCTGAGGTCAGCTTCTCATGAACTTGAAGCCTGTAGTTAGAAAACACAAAGACGAAAAGCTACCATAAGCAAGAGTCTGCAGGAAGAAAGGCCGAAATTGGACGGCTGTGGACATCAGACGTTGGAATCATCAGAGAGGATCAAACAAGGATGTGTGAACATGAAAAAAAAAATGATAAAATCAGAAATACAGGGAAGAACCTTGAGACCATCAAAATCAACTGGTAGATTGTGGACAGTCCTGAACAGGGCTTCCAAAACACACGCATGCAACACACACACACACACACACACACACACACGCACACATACACGCATGGACACATGTACATACATGTGCACACACGCACACCCACAGGTACGTGTGCACACACGCATGCATGTACACACACATGCACACACCGGCGCTTACACATGTGTGTTGTGCACACGCACGCACACACATACATGTTTACACACATTCACATATGCACGTGTGCACACATGCACATACACACACACACATGTACGCACACACGTGCATGCACACATGCACACACAGGCGCTCGCACACATGCGCGCACACACGCATACACATGCATAGACATACACATGTGCACGCACACATAGGCACTCACATGCATACACACACAGGCGCTCACGTGCATGCACACACTCACAGGCAGGCACTCACACATGTGCACACACTGACAGGCGCTCACACGTGCACACACAGGTGCTCACACACATGCACACACTCAAAGGTGCTCACATACACATGCATGCACACACTCACAGGCACTCACACACATGCACACACAGGCACTCACGCACATGCACAGTAATGCCCTCTCCTGGTCCCCCCTTGATGTCAGCACAGTGGTGCCCCGGCTGGTTGTTAGTGAGAAGGTGGCTCTAAGGAGAGGGGAGCTGCCCATCCATGCTGGGTGGCCAACATGGGAGGTGGGGTCCAGCTTTTCAGAGGAAGGTGTCGTTTCCTTCTGGGAGCCAGAGTGCAGCGTCTCCTCACTCCTTTACAAAGTTTCTGCCTTCACAATTCACTCGGGGGCAAACGCTGTGCTCCTCTGGGACCGATGGTCTGCTGTTGCCTCACTGTCTGTCTGTGTATCGTAACGTCGGGGGACGACGGTTCGTTCCTGGGGCCAATGCTGCAACGCAGTGTGCACCCGCCGAGCCCGGGGCATGCGGATGTCTCTGCAGACGGGGTTTCACTGGCAGCTTCCCAGGGCGCAGAAACACGGGCGTTTCCAAGCCGGCACTGCCTTTTAGCCAGTTTCAGTGGTGCCTGGGAGTGGCTCTGGGACAAAGTGTCCAAAACCTTGGTCGAAGCTTGAAATCGCACGCTGTGGAATCCCGCGGGCCGGCTGGCCGTGGTGCCCGGGCTGCCTGCGTGCTGGGCACCTTGTGCCTCTCCAGGTTCCCTCCGACTCGGCGCGGCCTGGCCAGGTCTGGGTGGACGGCAGATGCCAGGGCGTCTGGGGCTCCAGCGAGAAAGCGGGGATCAAAGGCACACAGCGGGCTTTTCTGAGAGCCGAGGGGCGCTCAGGAGATCCAAGAGGTTTGGCTGATGTACAATCGGTTCCTTTCAACATCGGAGCCAACAGGCCACTCCGTCCAAAAGCCCTGAACCCCTCCAGGAACACTGGGATGTGAGTTGCCTGTTGCTGGTCAGACCGGCGGAATGACACAGGCCTCGGCACAGGCACTCGGTTTGGCACGCTGGACGCGGCAGCGCACAGGCAGAGACACCCGCTCCCTCTCACGGCCTCTCTGAGCTCGGGGTTGGGGGTGGGGGTCTTGGGACGGCCGCTCTCACGTGGGAGAGCCTGGTCCCAGGAGGTGGCCGCAGGCCACACCCTCGTGCAAGTAAAGCTGCTCCCGGGCAAGGGGCACCCCTACTTCTGTCTTGGAGCTCTTTACATCAGGAGCGGAAATAGAAGTGAGGAGGTGGAGGGCCAGCGTCTCACTGACCAGGGTGCCCACCGCCCAGCCCACACCGACACGGGCATCTCACTGACCGGGGTGACCGCCACCAGCACCAACGCGGTTGGCCATGAGGAATGCTGCGGCCGGCGCTTTCTCTGGTCTCTTCGTCGTGAGCGCCACGCCCCCCGTTCCAGGGTGTTGACGACGACGGAAATGCAGTGACACCCGATGAGCCTGAGAAAGGCCGTGGGCGCAGCACAGACGGGCACAGCGAGGCTCGCTGGCCTCCGTGTCTTCCTTATTAGGGGACAGCGCAGCCTGGGGTTCCCCCACCCCGTCTCCACCTGGGGGGTCACGGGGTCGGGCGGAGGCTGGGTGCGTCCTTGCGAACATGGGGAAGGCGGAAAGAAGCCCCACGTCCAGGGTGCAGGGGGCACGCGATGCCAGGAGGGGCGCTGGGACCCTGTGGGGCGGAGCTGTGACCCTCAGGGGCGGAGCTTGATCCTTGGAGGCGGGGCTGGGACCCTGTGGGGCGGAGCTGTGACCCTCGGGGGCGGAGCTTGATCCTTGGAGGCGGGGCTGGGACCCTGTGGGGCAGAGCTGGGACCCTCAGGGGCGGAGCTGCGACCTGTGGGCAGACAAAACGTGCTGCCC
>PVJL010012540.1:0-25246 GCA_004026885.1 Lyroderma lyra | reverse complement strand
GGCAGACGCACCGCCTCCGTGTCCCCACGCCAGTCCCAAGCGTCCTCCTTCCACGCGCGCAGCCAGCTGAATCTTCCAGGCGCAGTGGCTGCGGGGCCCAGACCGGCTGCGGGCGCGCCCCTCACCCCCGCTGCACTGCCTGACCCCGCGCTTGGCGGGAGAGCGTCCTCTCTCCTAAGAGACCCCCACGGCCCAACCCCGATGACGCGACGGGGACGTTACACGGGAAAATGGGCGCTGGGTGCCGGCGGGACTCCCGCGGAGAACTGGGCAGGGAGAGGGCGGGCCGGGCTGATCCAGACGGCCGGGGAGGGAACCCTGGGCCACATTCACTGGCCGGGTTGGCTTGGACAATGGAAGGGGACCGTGAGCCAAGGAGTGCGGGTGGCTCCAATCCGGAAGGAGCCTCCAGGTCTGAACACACGTGGGTACGGCTGTGCCCCAGACTGCACACGTGTGGGTCACCACGCACCGCGACGTCCTGCGCTCGCGCCCCCGTGTGTTGCTGCGTGTGTTTTAATTCAACTAAATCCGTTTCCGAAGTCGGACCTGCTGTGACGGGGGAAGGGCCCTTGCACGCGGCGTGACAGCCGGCGAGGGGGCTCCCGGTCGCCTTCACGAGTTCCGTCAAGGAGCAAAGCAGCTACAGGGGAAACATCTCAAGTTCACGGGCCCAGCTGGCTCGAGTTAAAGTCTCCTCCTCGCCAGGACCCAACTCCCTTTCCGGAAAGCCAGGTCCCTTCCTCTTGGAGGGACGCCTCCTGCTCAGAACAGCACTGGTCAGGGTCAGCGTCCTTCCCAGGGTGGCCGCACTCGGTGCCCCGCTGGGGGGGTGAGGCGGGAGCACAGGCGGCCAGGGCGCTGCCAGCCGCGCACACGAGTGTGACGGAGCGGTGTCCAGTCCCATCTAAAAGCCAGCAAACTTCAGGGGCCAGGTCTGTACTCTGCAACCTATTTTACAGAAAGAGAGACGGCGGGCGGGCGGGAGGGAGGAAATGAAAGGATAATTCTAGAAGCTCGGTCCAAGGAGCTGAGACAGGCTGGCAGGGTTGCTGACGTGTCACTCAGCTCCTGGGCAGAGGGACCGCGAACCGCTGTCGAAGTGGGGAACGCCCCCCGAGTCTCCGGCCCCCACCCCGCCCCGGGCTCCGTCACCGGGCAGCGTCCGCGTTCACGCCGCTCCTCGCGACCAGGGCCGGCCGCGGGGGCCAGCAAGCGTGGAGGCCGGGCAGCAGCTCGCTGGCTTTGCACTTGGAACGCTTTCCGGGCAAAACAAAAGCCGCCTGTTGATCGCAAGGAGCCCTTCGTGCTGGCAGTGATGCAAACGGCCTGTGGCGGCGGCACATGGGTCCGGTTTGTACAATCTTCTTTTATTGCTCTTCCTTCCGGTGATTTATTATTCCCCAGGAGCTCCAAGAATACAGTATTTCCCCTTGTTTTGATAAAAAACAATGGTGTCACCCGTCAACAGAGCTTTCGAAATACCAGCCCGGAGGAAACAGTCTCCTGCGGCCAAACCCCCAGCCCCCCCACGCAGCGTGCGCTGCGTCCTGACTCCCCAGCCTCAGAGCAAAGCCGGGAGGGCTGGCGGTGCCCCCCCAAGGAAAGACCCCTGACACCAGGCTGTGTGCGTTTCTAGAACGAATCCTGGAAACTCCAGGGTCCGGCCCCAACGACGCCCCTTTCTGACGAGCTGGAATCCACACCGAGTGGGTAACCCTGTGTCATAACGACGTCACGACTACATTCACGTCACGACTTTAGGAAGGACGTCACTTCTGCGGGACCCTGCGTACGGCCGACGTCCAACACCGCAGCCACCGTCCTGTCAGAGTGACGTGGCGGGGGCGGGGGTCAGTGCTGTGGCGCGCCGCCCTTGGCCGACCAGCGGGGACGCGCACGCCAGTCACCGCTGACGAGTCCTGTTTCTCCACAGAAGACGGGTGCAGGGGCAGCAGGTCCCAGCTGGGATCCACCCGCTCCCTCCACCGCCCGGGCCCCGCCACCCGGAAGACCCCAGGGGAGTCCGTGGTGCGGACAAAGCACGTGCGGTGTTGACAGCACTCCCCGGGGGGCAGGCACAATGCAGGCCCCTGAAATGCCCGGCACGCCATCCCAAGTACGGAATGACCACCACCCACCACACCGGCCTGGTGACTTCCCAGTGTCCTTGGCGGTGGAGTGCCTCTCTGGCGGACATTAGTGGCCGTGTGCACAGGTACCCCGCGGTGGTGAGCCAGCAGGCACGGGCAGTGGGGAGCCCCCCACAGCCCCTGCCTCCCCTCACACCCCGTAACCCATGGGTGTGCACCCCATGACCTGTGTCACATGCATCTCAAACGCACGGCTGCAGGACGAACTTGGGGAACGCTGGCCGCTGAGGTCCCTCCTGCCACCCCAAGGGATAGGTGGCAGCCTGTACATGACAGTGACACGGCTGCACCCAGTGCTGCCAGATTAAGGGCCCAACGGCACGCGAAGCCCGGCCGCGTGTGTTCTCTGAGTGAGCTGCGTGTGGTGCGCGTGCTCCTAAGGCTCCTCACGCCACAAACGTGTGACTGACGCACCACAGCCGCCACACGCGTTTGGATATTTGCCTCCTGGCCTGGTGTCCTTGCACATCCAGGGCAGTGGCTCAGCCCTCCCCACAGCCTCCACCTCCACCCACACGCAGACATTCCGTGCCAGTAGCTTCTCCTGAGCCCGCGGGCGCTGCACGGTCCCCACGGCGCTGACACGTCACTCTCCGCGAGGTCACAGCACGCTTCTGACGGTCCCCATACACAGCTCTGAGAGCGCAAAGCAAATGCCAAGACAGTGCCCTGTCCACACACCCACGAAGCGTGAGGTCACCTTTTCTCCACCGGAGGGTCCGGCCAACAACCGGACTGTCCAATCTGCGTGTGACGCCGAGGTGAGTGACTGGGTAATCGCCAGCGCGCTCCGCTTCTTAGTTCAAAGCATCCTGAACGAGCTGAGCGACCAGCCCGTGACTCTGAGCCCCTAAGGCCCAAGCCAGTACCTGAAGGCTGTCACGTGACACGGGAGCCACACGCAGGCCGCAAAGACGCGCGGCGCCGCCGACCGCACCAGGAGGAGCAACGCGGGAGACGGACGCCCGGCGTCCTCTGTGAACGGCGCCGAAGCCATTTCTACGCCTTCCGGCACGTTTACCCGTCCTGTTGCTTCCAGAAATGTCTCGACGCCTGGATAACGCTGCTGGTCCTGTCATCGTCCAACCTCGGGTTCGGACCATGCAGCTGAGCACGTTTCAGTGTCCCGGCCCCTTAGCTAACTGGAGTCCTACAGACAGGGAGGGCCCGTCCCTCTCCTGGCATGAGAGGCGACACTTGCAGTGGAGCGTCTGCACATTTAAAACTTGTAAGATGCTCAGCCGCGAGTACCGTTCGCCGCAGCGGTCGGGGCTTAGGAAAGCAAGTGCAGTGGAAGTCCTAGGAACACCCCACGTGACCGTGTGCGCCTAAACATAAACCCCGGAGAGCCCCCAAACCGGGACTCCACTCCTGCTCCTGTGCCTCTGCGCTGCGTCTAGTGACGCTGTCTGCGCCGGTGCGTGCTGCTTGCACGGGTGGGCGTCCCTGTCAGAGTTCAGGACGGCGAGAGGCGAGCAGCCCCATCCACGCACGTCTGTCGGCGGACGACGGGGTGAACGAAACGCGCTCCGTCCATCTGGTGGGGCTGGCCCTCAGGAAGGGGGGCGGCGTCCTGACGCATGTCACCGTGTGAGCGGATTTCGGAAACGTCGCGCCAGGAGAAGGCCGGACACCAAAGGCCACGGCAGTCCGTCCCATGTACGCGAGACGCCCGACGTGAGCGAACCCACAGGGGCCGAGGGCAGACCGGGGCCGCGGGGCCGCGGCAGCAGATGGGGCGGGCCGCTCAGGGGGTGGGGGCTGCCCTGGGGGGACGGGAATGTCTGGGAACTAGATGGTGCCAATGGCTGCACGACGTGTGAAGGCACCAAGCGCCGTTACTGGGTTCGCTGTAAAAAGATTAGTTCGTGAATTTCATCTCAATAAAACCCGGAAAACCGTGCTGGAGGACTTGCACTGGACAGGTCACAGTTACCAAACACTCCAGAGACAGCGCAGCCGGGGCAGCGTCGGTCCCACGGGAACTGGGGCGCTTCCATCCTGGAGCCGGTGCACCCCTGACCGTGAGCTCAGCGGTGGGCCGCAGCCGCCCGGCCGCCCCGTGCGTGAGACGGGCGCGCCTCCTGCGTGCGCGCCTCCCGCACCCGACGCGCCTCCCGCACCCGACGCGCCTCCCCCGTGCGAGCCTCCCGCGTGCGCGCCTCCCGCACCCGACGCGCCTCCCGCACCCGACGCGCCTCTCCCATGCGAGCCTCCCGCGTGCGCGCCTCCCGCGTGCGCGCCTCCCCGTGCGCGCCTCCGCGTGCGCGCCTCCCGCGTGCGCGCCTCCCCGTGCGCGCCTCCCCGTGTGCGCCTGGCAGCGCTTCCCGGCAGCACTCGCTGGGACTGGAGGAGGGAACCCCGCAGACTGCCCCACCCGCAGCTCTGCTCTGAAGACTAACAACCTCGTGTGTCTCAGATGGCCCGTGAGTCACTATTCATGATCCTCTGACCATGACACTATTGACTCATACCCGTGTCATCTTCCGATATTCTGAGAACTGTCCCACGCTCAGAAGAGGGAACGAATCCAAAGTTCTGGGGTTTAAGAACATTTGAAACATTTGTGTTCTGCTCCTAATCGTCTGCATGTGTGACACCGACCGCCTGTGGCTGACACCAACGGGCTGCGTGGATTTTTCTCCCTCTCACGAGGACAGGACACTGGGAGACCCGCCTGGGAGTCCGTCTGACGTCCTGGGGAGGTGCCCCTGGGGAGCAGGTGACACGGAGGACACACAACGTTGTCTGTCTGAAGAACCAGGCTCCAGCCCCAAGAAGGACGAGGCCAAAAGGGAAGCCAACCCCTCCACCTGCCAGTCCCCCCCAAAAGCAGTCAGCACTTGACTCCTCATAGACAGAGGGTGAGAACGAGCAGCATGTGCACTGAATTAGTGGTAAAGCTTCTAGAAGACGATGCAGACAGTAAAGCAATCAATGCAGGTCTTTGGGGACGACGACGGTGACGATGACCCTGGTGTAAAGAACTCGCCGTCCACAAAAAACGTCTGGGAGCACCCTTCTACGCAGAGTGCCTCCGTGTAAGTAAACTGGAAGGCGTCCGGGGTGACAGAACCCAGTCACCGTGGAGCCGGTGCCAAGTCCCCTCTCAGAGTCCTGTCCCTGCTCTCCGTAAGCGGGGACAGGAACGCCCCTCACGGGGCCGGCGAGAGAACTACGGGAGACGGCATGTGTGAGCACACGGACGTTTCTGCAGCGCCGTTCTAGATGCTTCACAAATAGCAACTCATTGAAGTCCCTGAAACCCGATGGACAGGCTATTTTCATTTTACAGGTGAGGGGACTGAGGACGGGGGGCGGCCAGGGTGGCCCCCGGGCGGGCACTGCACACGCTCACAGTGACCTCTGCCGCTGCACAGCACACGGAAACCAGGTGCTAAGTGTGCCAGCGCGGGCGTTCGCTGTGGTCACGGCGTCTGCCACGAGGTCTGACTCCAGGCTGGTGCGACCTCAGACGCCCCTCCTGGAGCCTCGGACGTGGCGAGAGCTCTGGGTCCCCCCGGTTCTGAGCTTCGCGGCGTGGGAGCCGCGTCTCAGGGATCCCGTCTCAACGACAGAAGATGGACCGAGAACTGGAGTCCAGAACCCGTGTTCGGCCGGTGCCCCCCACACGCAGCTGTGCACGTGCCCGGGGCGCGCCACGTCTCAGCGGGGCAAACGGCGACGGTGACCCACGCGCACCTCGGCGTCCCGCATGAGGGGCCCACGTGGAGGTGGACACACGCTTTCAGGGAAAACGCTGGGAAACGGCCACAAGGCTCCTCGTCACTCTGCAACGTTATCTGTGAAGGAAAGCTCCAAGCGCCCCTGGGCACCCAGCTGGCGTGCGGCGCGACGCCGAGACGCGTCTGAAGGCAGCGCATGGAGCGTGGGACCCGCGTGCGCAGACCGAGGTGGACACGGGGCCCGAGGTGGGGTCCGCGGGGACTGTCCGAGCAGAGTGACCTCTGTGGCCCTGGGAGTGGGCCCGGCCCACGACGTAGAGACCGGTGGGGGCCGGCGGCGACCCCGGGCGTGTTCGGCCCGTTGTGCAGCAGAAGCTTCCGGAGCACCTCCTTCCGGTCAGGGCGGTGGACAGCACACGTCCGCCCGGTCTCACGGGAGGCGTTAAAGCTACGGCCACCCGGACGAAAGGACGTAAAAACAACGAAAAGCCGCCGTCGTGATAAACGCGACCTGGGAAACTGCCGGAGGCTCCGACCCTTGAAGCAGAAGGTCTGCGGCGCTCCCGAAGCAAGTGACACTTAAGTGCACACAGGAGAAAGGAGACGTCACCAGGGGTCACAGGGCCTCGCGGGCACTCCTGTCCGCCTGCGAGGCCGCGCGCTCCGGGAGGTGACGAAGGGCACACGGGTGGGGGAGGGACACCTTGCTCGCACTTCTGAACCTTCCAGAACAGCGAAGGAGAGCCACGGGCGGGGTGGGCAGCAGGGTGGCCTCCCGAGGGCTGGGCCTTGAGGAGTTCCCTGTGCTGCTTCACGAGGAAGAGGAAGAGGAAGAGGAAGACAACACACGGGACGTAAACAGAACGTGGTGGCACGTGGGTGTCCTGACGACGGACACCGGACAAGTCAGGACCACTCGCCCGTCCCTCCCGAGCGATGATGAGACGACTCCGAGTCCGGCACCTCCCCATGGTCAGCTCCCGGCCGCTGTGAGGGACGGGGGGGTGACAGGGCCAGGTCCCTGCTGTCTCCACACGTGTGAACGCACACGCGCACACGCACTGCCGTGCTCGGACCCCTGGTGCGCACGACGGTCCCCGGGCAAGCGCAGGGCGGAGCTGTGTCGTCCCTGCAAGGCCGGGCGCAGATCCCAGTTGTCACAACTAGAGTCACCGTGCGGCGCTGGGCGCTTCCGGCGCAGCCGAAATGCCTGCAAAGGGGACGTGTGTTTCGAACCTCCGTGTGGGAGGATCCGGGGAGGGGGCCTGGGGGCGGGGGGCTTCGCCCGAGTGAGGGCTGCTGGGAGCTGGCCCCGGCTTTGCAGGGGGAGCTGGCCCCGGCTTTGCAGGGGACGGGGACTCATGTCCCCTGGCCGGCTGCCTCCGGCCGGGCACCCCGAGGCCCCTGCAGCGCGCTCGTGACAACTCCCTGCACACGTGACAACTGCTTGCACCGAGTGTCAAGGTCACGCTGTCTGTGCCCAGGGGTGCCCTGGCTTCGTCTCCAAGGATCAGCCCCCCCCCCGCTTACTTTCGGGGTCCCCGCAGGAGGACGTGCAGGCACGGGAGAGGCGCGCCCTTCCGTCCACAGCGAAGCTGTCGGAGCCTTCGGATAAATTCCCTTGGGAACTGCTCCTCGTGCAGGAGCCGCCACCGTCCCCCGGCCTGGTCCCCGCCGGCCCCCCAGGAGAAGGCAGCCCCGACCCTGCTGACCAGGGGCGACCTGGTCCGGCCGTGGGGGCCACGGACACGCGGGCCTTCCTCCGTGGGGTTTCAGGGAGGTGCAGCCGTCCAGGGCAGCGTCCGACCAGGGGACGACGGCACAGCCAACGTGGACCCTCCCCGCTAGAGCGGAGATGAGGGAGCCGAAGCCACGGCCAGCAGGGACCGGCACCCTCGCGCGCTGTGCATCCACAGCAAAAGCGTCCGAGCGCGCTGGCCGGCGCGGTCCCCCTGCCCCGGCTCCTCACAGACACGCTGCTGCTGACGTGTTCGGTCCCCAGCGCGTCCGCTGGTCCACGAATGTGTGTGAGGTCTCAGACAGACAGGTCCTGCCGCAGTCCGGGGGCCCGATGGCGGCGAACACGGTTACCCCACGGCGCACCTCAGCGACGCACACGCTGCCGGTCAAGCAGACGCGTCCGCTGTGTCGTCCTTAGGGCGCGTCTCACCGCCGGTATGCTGAGTGTGGACGCTACTCTCAGTAACTTAACTGGACATAAGCAGCAGTTTAAGGAGGAAGATGTGGTCACTTGGGTCCCTCAGAGGAAGCATCACGGCCCGAGAGTCCAGGACACGTCTGGGCCCTTCAAGCAGAGGCCGTCCTTCTTGTCCCTCAAGACGGAGAGCCGAAGCTCACACCAGGTCACACACAGGTCACACACGGAAATGGTCTGTTTCCTGCAGGTGCCCCTCCGCACTGTCCCTGAGCTGCCCGGGGACTCAGACGCGGCCACACAGCGTCGGGACCCCAGGACGACGACCGGGCGGAGGCTGAGCACCGGGCACTCCCCGACACGACACTCGGGGGGCTCTGCCCACAGCTGCGGGTCACGAGGCGATGCCGATCCTGCCGTGCGCCCCGCCTGGCCGCGGTCTGCATGGGCGCGCCCCAACGGCAGCCAGCTGCCCCCCCCACGGCCCTGGGACGCTCCAGCACTCCCCTCTCCAAGGACAGAGAGCAGGGCAGCTGCCCACAGGGCATCGTGCGCCCGGCGCGTGCCCGCAGAGCGTCGGTGAAGCGGTGCCTCCGTCTGTCGTCCGGTCGCCGAAGTGGACGAGCCCTGGGAACGCGCTGAGGACTGGCCGGGGCAGGTCCGCGAACAGGTGGCCAACAAACCGCCTGCCCAGCGCCCGGTGGCCGGGGAGCTGTGTCTGCTCCCCGACGAGGCGCCCGCAGCGTGGGGACGCCCCCCGCCCCGGGCTGTGTGTCCGGGAATGCACGCGGGGCAGGGAGGACGGACTCACCAGGTCGCTGGCCCCTGTGCCACGCATGGGGGCAAGTGGCTGGTGACAGCACACGACGTCCAGCTGCTGGGGCACTAACAGCTAAGTGGACGCGTGCAAACCAGCAGCCGGCACCTCAGGCAAAGCTGAACCACCCTCTGAAGCAGCGCTTCCAGACCGCCTGCCCCTCAAGTCCCCGAGGCAGAGGACCGCGCGCAGCCCTGACTGACCCGGGCAGCCCTGACTGACCCGCGCAGCCCTGACTGACCCGCGCAGCCCTGACTGACCCGCGCAGCCGCCCTGCCCCTGGTGCCCGGGCCGCGCCCTCCGTGGGTCCTGCCGAGCGCCCTCAGAGCCCCAGGACACACCGTGCACACGGAACTGCGCTGTGTCTGCAGGGGCTGGGGGCACACGCGGCCACACACACGCGTCTCAGTGACACCACCGCCCGGACCCCGGCTTCTAAGTCCCCGCTCCCCGCGAGCGGCAGCCAAAGCTCCTTGGGGAGATGACTGCCCGGAGGCTGGCGGGCAGGGACACACGGGGTCAGCCTGCGGCTTCTCATAACGTCACAGAGCAAGGACAGGGCGTGTCTGAGGGACGCAGGGGTGGCCCCACGGCTGGCACAATCCAAACCACAGAACGCAGGCTCACTGGGCCCCGCGGGTCCACGACAAGTCACTGGGGGACAGCAGACCAGAGTCCTGCACACAGAATTCCAAGTAACGTGTGCAGATGACCCTCCCCGCCGTCCAGGGGCCCCACCACACACCCCGAGGTGTGGGCCGTGCAGTGGCCCCCAGAGACACCGGGCGGAAGGGGACAAGAGCGTCCTGGCCTGGGAGGGGCCGCGGGCTTACGTGTCGCCATTCATCACACGGTTTCTGAGGCTGACAGGCGCCGCTGAGGCCCGCCCCCCGCCCGGTGCTGGGCTCGCCCCCCCTGGGGTTCCTTAGGGAAGTCACCTGCCTCGCTCCAGCTCCCGGGCGGCGGTGTGACACTGGCGTGGTGGCGGACACCACGGTGACGATGGAAGACCTGAGACTCACGAGAAGACGGGGTGCTTACAGATACACACGCGGCGTCACCGCTGAGCGTGTTAAGTTCCCCCATCGGGGACGTCTCCTTCCGTCCGCTTCTGCGAAGCCTCAGCCCTGGAACCGCGTTCTGACAACTCACCACGAGGACAGCGTCCTGGACGGCGTCCCAGCAGGCCCCCCGGGACAGGGAGCAGGGCCGGGGGGGGGGGGACGGCCTGGCGATGGGGCCTCTGCAGCCGGCCGCTCACGAGCTCATGGGGACCAGGGCTGGGGGGCTGCCGCCACCTCCAACTGGAGCGTTGTGCGGCTGAGCGGTGGGGGATGGGCGGGCCCTGCTGTAGCTGCCCCCAGACCCCGTACCCCTAGACCTACCCCCCAGGCCCTGTACCCCCAGACCAGCCCCCCAGGGCCCCGTGCGGAGCTGCCGCACGTCCTGTGTGAAAGTGGGGAACCCAGGAGGGTGCAGACATGGCCCCGGAGGGAGGCCCCCCGAGGCACAATAAAGCGTCCCCCACAGACTCGGAAAAACAAGGGGAAGTGTGACCGACCCGAGGACTCGGGGGGGTGGTTCCCCGATTCAGGACGAGGGTGTGGTAGCAGCAGACACTACTGACAGCCTGGAAGCGACCGCAACCACAGGCAGGACAACGCGTGCGTCCCACCCCCCACGCCGGTGACAGACACTCCCCGAGGGCCTCTGAGATGTCCTGGCGCCTCCGACAGCACAAAACCGGATGCACTCGTGGGGCTGTGTGTCCACTCCTCAGTGGACGGGCATGGCCAACGTGACCCAGGCACCGCGACGGCCAGGGGGTGGGGTGGGCGGGCCCGGGCCCCCGCCTCCTGCCTCCCCATCCGCGGACGCCGCGGCGCTGGCCTCAGTGGGCGTCCACTGTCCCCTAGAAGAGCCCCGAACGAGCGCCTTCCGTCTGGGCGCGACGGGCCTCGGCTCTCTCTGGGGAACGGTTATCCTCCAGGGTCTCGGGTCGCCCGCGGGGCCCGACTGCAGGGCTCTCGCTGTCTCCCGGCTCGGGGAGGGACCCTGGGGTCATGTCACGGCGTTCCGTCTGGGCACCTGCTCCAAAGAGCCGATGCAGAGTGACACTGTCTACGAGGGACTCGGCGAACACACTTCAGGAAGCGCACTGGGAGGGGGGTCTGGCGCTCCGTCCCCCCGCCGCCCCGTCACTGTCACGAAAGCAGGACGTGGCGCTCCCTGTGCCTGCGCGGTCCCGGACCACTCGTCCCTGTGCCTGCGTCTGGGCACCGCACCCCAGTGAGGAGCCGGCTCTGCCCGCCCCCGGCGCCCGGCGGGGCAGCAGGAGGCGCTGGGACAGGCAGCTGGCCACCGAGGCCAAGTTCAACAGCAGCCCGCAAGTCACACTTCGTCCGCGTCGGGTCACTTAGGAAAACGCTTACCTGTGCGCGAAGGTTCTGCCCGGCTCTCGCGCTGGTTTCTGCTCTGCTGTTTGCTTTGGGGCCGAATTCCTTCCCGAGTCACAGACGTCGGCGCTCGGGAAACGCTGGCCACGTTCCGTGTTTTCCACTCAGGCTCACGTCAGGAGCACGCTGGCTGCGAAGCACCGAACTCCGACCCGCTGCTTCCTCGGTCCTTGGGCACCGCAGCCGCGCACGCTGCTCTCTCAGCCTCGTCGCCTGCATCGCAGACCCACCTCAGCAACCAGAGCACCGGTCCCCTCCAGGCGGTGGGGCCAAGTGTCCTTGGGACGCAGCAGACCACGCCCTGAGCCCAGGTCCCACCACTCACAGCACAGGCTGTCACTGTGGTAACGTGGTTCCCCCCCAGGGCAGGGGGCGCGGTCCCCCCAGGGCAGGGGGCGCGGTCCCCACCAGGGCAGTGGGCGCGGTCCCCCCAGGGCGGGGGCGCGGTCCCCCCAGGGCAGGGGGCGCGGTCCCCCCAGGGCAGGGGGCGCGGTCCCCACCAGGGCGGGGGGCGCGGTCCCCCCAGGGCAGGGGGCGCGGTCCCCCCAGGGCAGGGGGGCGCGGTCCCCCAGGGCAGGCCCTTGGTTTCGCAGCGGGGACTTGGCCCTTCGCTCAGCCCGTGCCCAGGAGCCTTCGCAGGAGCAGGAGCGTAGCCACTGCTGAGCCTGGGAATTCCGACACCGACTTGGACGAGGTCCAGCGTGCCACGTCCACGGGGGGCGCGAGTCGGCCGGGAGAGGCGCGCTTCCCACACGGCCCGCAGCTCCGCAGCTGACCACCCGAGACGCGGACTCCACGGAGCAGCGTGCCCGCAGAGCAGCGGCAGTGGGTCTCGGAGGTGGCTCTGCCTTCCTAGGTCGCGCCCACAGGGCCAGAGTTCGTGAAGGTCATGGGCGCGCGGGGCAGTTGCTGGGCCGGCGCAGGGCGGGGCTGCTCCCTGGAGCCGTGGTCACGGGGACGTCCTTAAACCCGCCTTTCCCTCCTCCTCGCTCTGCCACCTGCGGGCCACGCTCAGGATGCGAGGGCGTCACAGGCCTTTAAGTGCCCCACCTTGTGCTCTGTGGTCGTCAGGTCACTTCTGTCATCAGGAACGCCACACGGTCAGAGTGCAGGCGTCTGCCGCTTTCGCCGTGCATTTCCAAAGGGCAGCTTCGTCTTCGCCTTCGTGACAATGTGGACAGGCGGCCACGGCCTTGGGGCAGCGTGAAGCCCCCACAAGCCAGCACTGCTCCCAGGGGTGGGGGGTGCCCAGCGGCACGAGGCCCCCATCAGCCAGCACAGCTCCCAGGGGCAGGGGGTGCCCGGCTGCTCGGCCACGCGCAGACCTTTGGAGGCGGTGGCCAAGGGCTGCAGTACCACCCAGGGGTGACCTGGAGGCCCTGGGCAGGGCAATGGTGCTCCCTGTGCACGCCTGCAGCCGGTGACATTGGTGATGTGTGGCGTGGGTCACGCTTCGTCCCCACGGATTGGCCTGGTCGCTCATCTCCGTCCAGTCGTTCCGTCAAGTGCCGAGAGGGCAGCGAGAAGCCCTCACTCTGGTTATGGGACCGTCCGTTCTGTCTGTCAGTCAGTGGACGTCCCTCACGACTTGGAGGCCGTCAGCCGGCACATGCGCTGTGACCTGAGGTCCCCGTCCCCAGGAGCTCAGTGCAGTACTAACATGCATGGACACGAAATGGACTCGGCCCGCAGCCCTAGGAGAGCTGACTGCAACAGGCACACGAGACCGTGCAGACACCCCACTGGGGCCCATCGGGTGATCGGGGGAGAGCGCGGCGCGTGTCGGGGGGCCCGGGCCTGCGGGGTCAGTAAGACGGCACCCAACCCGCCTCCCGGGTGGCTGTTTTCAATGAACAAGTCACGTTACGTCACAATGAGTCGCATTCCCCCTCGTCAGTCACCAAAGCTGACGGGGTGGCTTATCGCACTGCTGGTGCCCACGTTAGACGTCCTTTCTGTGCGGACGCCCCAACTCCTGCATGACCCCCCAATTCCCGCACATGGCGTCCCAACTCCCATGCGTGGTGCCCCAACTCGCCTGAGTGGTGCCCCAACTCCCCCACGTGGCCCCCCAACTCCCCCATGTGGTGCCCCAATTCCCCTGAGCGGCACCCCAACTCCCCCACGTGGCCCCCCAACTCCCCCACGCAGTGCCCCAACTCCCATGCGTGGTGCCCCAACTCACCTGAGCGGTGTCCCAACTCCCCCATGCGGTGCCCCAACTCCCATGCGTAGCGCCCCAACTCCCATGCGTAGCGCCCCAACTCCCCTGAGCAGCGCCCCAACTGCCCCACGTGGTGCCCCAACTCCCCTGCGCGGCCCCCCAACTGCCCCGCGCGGTGCCCCTGGCGTCGGTCTCACTGACGTCCCCACGTCTGAGGCCAGGACCTCCCCACCTCTCACAAGCCTGGCTTCACGCCGGCCGCGCCGTCTGCCTCGCAGCCCTCGCCCGCGTGCGCCGAGACCCACAGCGTCCCCGTCCCAGACGCCTTCGGCTCGAGCCCTCCTTTCCACCTACCTGTCCACCAGCGTGGATGCCAACGGCTCTCAGCTCGCCTGCCACCAGCCAGGTGTGTAGTCAGAGATGCAGATCCGAGAGGAGACCTCCCCCGCCGTCCCCCGCCATCCCCCATCCACGCACCTGTCACCTGTCTGCCTATGTGCCTATTTGTCCATCCAGCCCCGCACCTGTCTGTGTTCTGTCATCATCTGCCACCTGTCCACCTATCCCATCTGCACACGTACGTGATCTGTCACCTGTCTGATCCATCTCATCACTTTGACAGTCTCGATCCAGGGACCCCCGGACCCCCTTCTCCTCCAAGGTCGTTGCCAAGAGCCGTTCCCAGACAGCAGAGGCGGCACGCTCAGTGAACGACGGCCCTCGCTCTCGGACGTCGGCTGGAGGGTGGCTGCCAGTCAGCTGACCCCGCCCTGGCGGTCACCCGGTCATCCAGGTGGGACTTCGTCACCATGCAAAAAGTGAGTGAGGGGACATGTGGAGGGGCCGCAGGCCGGCATGACGCTGCTGCGGGGGCTGGAATGATGCAGCTACAGCCGGCAGCGCTGACAGTGGCCGTGACCCGGCCCCCACACGGCCCACCCCGAACCCTGCCGCCAGCCCAGGCGAGGAAGCGCGCCCCTTGGCGGCCCACCTGAGGGTCTCACCTCCAGCCCTGGGTGTGTGTGTGTGTGTGAGTGTGAGTGTGTGTGCGTGTGTGTGAGTGTGTGCGTGTGTGTGTGTGCGTGTGTGGTGTGAGCGTGTGTGTGTCTGTGTGTAGTGTGAGTGCGTGTGTACGCGTGTGCATGTGTGTGTGAGTGTGTGTCTGTGTGTGTGTAGTGTGAGTGTGTGTGTGTGTCTGTGTGTGTGTAGTGTGAGTGTGTGTGTGTGAGTGTGTGTCTGTGTGTGTGTGTGTAGTGTGAGAGTGCGTGTGTGCGCGTGTCTGTGTGTGTGTGCGCGCGTGTGCGTGTGTGTGCGTGTGCGTGTGTGTGAGTGTGTGAAGAGTGTGTGCATGTGTGAGTGTGTGTGTGCACGTGTGTATGTGTGTGTGTATGAGTGTGTGGTGTGTCTGTGTGCATGTGTGAGTGTGTGTGCGCGTGTGTGCGTGTGTATGAGTGTGTGAAGAGTGTGTGCATGTGTGAGTGTGTGTGTGCACGTGTGTATGTGTGTGTGTATGAGTGTGTGGTGTGCATGTGTGAGTGTGTGTGTGCATGTGTGTGCGTGCTACAGCCGCTGCGTGGGTCGCCACTGGTTACGCAGCCCTTGACAACCGTTGTCAAATGAAAGCTTAACAGCCAGAGGCGAAAAGTAAAACCACGAACCTTCTGGGAGAGGACGCTGGTATTTGTGTGGTTTGGGTGGGGGGGACTTTAAGGGACAGAGAGGGCATGCGGGTGCAGGCGGCGGGGACACTCTCAGGCCCGTCCCCAGGGCAGCCTCGTGACAACGTGGCCCACGTGGCAGCATCTCTGCTCCAGGAACCCACTGTCCCTCCCTATGAAGCCCTCGTTGCAGTGGACCTCAGCCCGTCCGCAGCGGAGGCTCTGAGTACCATCGCGTCAAAGCCCGAGTCCACCTTGGGCGCCTTCCTGTCCGCGTCCCTCACAGGAGCACCGTAATTTTAGATGGGAGGGGGAGCCCAGGGTCACCCTGTCACCGGGCACTGGACCCTCCCACACACGTGCCAGGCAAACACGCGGACACTCAGCGGCTGGGCAGGTGGGTGTGCTGCCTCCAGGGGGTCGGCCAGACCGCCTGTCAGAGCCGCCTGCCCACCCAGACGCCTGTCCTTCCGGCGGGTGTCACAGACCGCGGGAACAGAGAACCGTCACTCAAGAACACGCTCGCGACCAGCTTTCTGGGTCAGCACTGCTCCTCCAGGCTTCCCGCTGCCCTTACACGTGACAGCGTGGCCGGGCCCCGGCCGGCCAGTCAGAGCGCGCTGCTCTCGTCACCTGTCAGTCTTTTACCCACTAGGATTTGCTGTCACAGAGAGGCCCACCAGCTTCCTGTAATGTTTTTAATTCGTTTGTTTTCTGTCAAAATGTTGAGAAAACTTCGTTCATCTCTAAGAATTTTTGCTAGAACACGTTTTTGTCGTAAGTGTTGTGGCATCAATGTGGGGGTTCCTTCTCCACTCAGGAGCATAAGTGTACGCACACACGCACAAGCACACGCTCACATGCACACGCACACATGGAAGCACATGCATGTGCACACACGCACGTGAACTCACGTGCACATGCACATAAGCACACATGCATGCACGCACACAAGCACATGCATGTGCATACACACATATACACGCATGCACGTGCACAAATGCACATGCACGCACAAGCACATGCACACAAGCACACACATACACACACGCATGCGCATGCACGCACACATACACACAAGCACACACATGTACTTGCACACATGCACATACACACAAGCGCACACGCACACACGCACACACACGCACACACATGCACACACGTGCACCTGTCCTTCCTGACACCTGCCCCGCATCCGGCTGCAGGAACACGGGGTCCGCATGGCGGGCTGTCACCGTGCTGAGCCGTGCTGTGTGCCTCCCATCAGCCAACGTTAGCTTTACTCCACAGCTTAGCTCTTACTTAGCTCGATGTACATCCTGTATCTTTCTTTGTTTTTAGTAGACGTGTCTTTTTATATTTTCTTAATAATTCGAAATAATTCCCCAAAATAATTTTCTTCATTTTGGAGAGCATCTCAACTACACTCTCCCTGTGGCTGTCATTTCAGCTGTAAAAACAGTTTACGTTTCTATTCAGACCCTTTTGTACCAGGCTCCGATGATACTGTTTTCTTTCTCTACCTCTTCAGTAGGACAGTTTTGTTACAACTCACGTTGTCACACCAAGAATTCACGCGTTTCTCTTGGTCTCTGTCCATTGATACAATGAGAAAATCTCTTTTTTTCAAAATCAAAGGAGAAGAGAAGGTACATAGCGACCAGTCTCCGTGCTTCCTACCTTGTACACTGAAGACCGCATTACCGAGGACACAGGCAGACGCCTTCCACCAACTCCCTCCTACAACTTCATCTCAGAACATAGTGAGTTACCATTGGCTTTTCTGTCATTTATCCCAGTTTATTTCCTAACGCTTGTGGCAGTGTGTATCACTAAGAAAATTAAAGAAGGACAAAGGGGAGGTCGTCTGCACTGGGGAGTTCTGCCTCAAAGTTTCGAAGGAGCATGATACTACCCAGCTGTGCCACGCATTTCCCAAAACCCATGACGGCGATTGTCCTCATTGTCCCCAGGTCTGCATCAGGACTCTGCAGCTCGCCTGGAGGTCCCGGGACAAGGTGTCTCGTGGGGCTGTCCTCAGAGCTGAGGGCCCCCAGAAGGCGGCACCAGGGAGGGGCTGCTCGCAGCTGCCGGCCCCCAGCCCCCGTCACACGGCCCCAGCCCACAGCCCCTGGCCCACAGCCCCTGGCCCACAGCCCCCATCCCACGGTCAGCGTCTGCTGACTTCACTGAACAAACTCGTGCATGTGTGAACGGAGAGGGGCCTCGATGTCGTTTTCTGTCTGAGTCGAATCGTGGGGTACCGTCTTTCTTCTGGGGACGGTTCTGCATGTCGTATCTTCCCTAAAACGTTACGTCGTGCTTTTCAGTAGAAGAAGCAGAACAAACATAAGTGTCCCTGACTGAGAAGTGGGGGACACAGGCAGGCCCCTGCGGTGGCACACAGAAGCCAGAGCTGTCCCAGCCGGAGCTGTGTGGACACTGCAGTTCCTCGTGTGTGTCCCCAGCGGTTCGAGGCCGTGGCTCAGAATCGGTACTAAAACTGGGCGGGACGATCCTGGCACCGAGCTATGAAAACTCAGGGCGGAAAGAGCATTTTCATCATTTTCGACTGTTTTCCGACCAAACTAAAACTCGGCGTGGCTCCTCACCCCGTCCTTCGGGTCTTTATTTCGGCTTTATCTTGTGTGACTTTCCTTTAGGCCATTAAAAGTATGGTTGTGTTTCTCCACAAGTCACTCCCGTGTCATTTGGCGAGTTTGCAATGATGGACCCAGACATTACTGAAGAGAACGCTGCGTTGACGCCCTGGGTTGGGCTCCGTGCTCGCGAGCGCCGCCTCACGGTGAGCAGCGCGCCCTCTCGGAAGCTTTGCTTTCAGGAACGGCTCCGGGAGATTGCTCTGCCGCTGCAAACCGTGTGGTGGGAAGCAACGTTCTACGTTTTTGCAAAGGACACGCTTCAAAACCACAATTTCTTTCCTAGGAAACGTCTGAGCTCGGCTCCATAATGAGTCGTAAAGAACTTGAAAAGGTCTATTTCCATGCGCCCAGTCTCACGCCGTTCTGTTCGAGTCATGTTTAGTTTTGTGCCCCAAACGCTTTCTGTAAGAGGCACTTTGGTCCCCACGTAAGTGACCACGAGTGACCTCGTAGGAAGGCCGAGCACACACCTCTGACGACAGCTGGGCCCGTGGCGTCAGTGCCCACGTCTGTTAGCGACGACAATGTTCAGAAATTAACCATGACCGTCTTCCCGAGAAGGGGACACGTTTGTCTTGGTGCATGGCCAGGAGTGACAGAGGCACAGCTCCCGCACACCTGCTGGCTGTTCCCGACGCGCAGGCCGTCGGGGGACTGCCCCCGCGTCTCTTTCCACCTGTAGGTCCCTGCTTCTCCTCGCCACGTGCGGACCAAAGGAACGTCCATGACAGGGTGGTTCTGAGGGTGCCCACGAGAGACGCCCCTCACAGCGGGGTTCCGTGTACCTCCCACAAGCCGTCGGGTCTGGACCGCCCAACGCTGGGGAAGAACCCCGAGCCGGTTTCATGACGATTCCGGCGGTGCTTTGTTTACCTCCTTGTAAAACCCCCAGGACGCGGTCCTTGCTGTCCCGCCGCGGAAGGGCAGCGCCGCGACCTGGCCGACGGGCACCCAGCAGAGCCAGACTGGAGCCTTCCAGCAAATGCCAGGTGTCCACGCTCTGAAGAGACCAAGTCCGTGTGCTGGTGTCCACCCAGGGGGCCTGACGGACAGCAGCCACGCGACAGAGCCAGCGGGGCCAGGAATTTTTTTTTTTTTTGAAAAGATAAAACAACATGGAGAAATCCTTAGCTGAGCTCACATACGTTCCAAACCGGGAGAGGAGACAGTACAGGTGATGTCAGAAATGACAACTGGCCTAAGGGGTATGATGAGCGTCAGTGAGCCAGAGTCAGGCCGCTCAGAAGGACGGATAAACTCCTACAAACACAGTTTCCACCGAGACCGAATCGAAAAGAAACAGAAAGCCTGAAATAAGGACACTGAGTCAGCAATCAAGACCTTCCAGCAGAGAAAAGCCCAGAACTAGATGGCTTCGCAGATGAATCATACAAGTATTTAAAGGAGAAACAACAATAATTCTTTTTAAAATTTTCCAAAAAAATAGAGTAAGAAGAAACACTTCCAAACTCACCTACACAAGGCCAAAGACCCCACGAGAAAGCTACAGTCGCTACCGAACACGGATGCAAACATTCCCGACAACCTTAGCAACTAGATTCAACAGCGCAGGGAAAGGGCCATACCCCACGGGCCTGGGATTCACTCCCGGGTTCCCAGGGTGCGTCAGTATTCACCAATCAGTAAATGTGACACGTCGTATCCAAACAACGACAATCACATTATCTCCTCGATAGAGGCAGATAAGCGTTTCGCAAAATCCACCACCTCCTCATGATGAAACACCACGTTCAAATTAGATACAGAAGAAAGCCCACCGTGACAGAGTGACGCCCACGTGTGACAGGCCCACAGCTAACATCGTACTCGATGGCACGGAACTAAAACTTTTAAAATCTGTTTCAAGGCAAGAATGCCCCTTCCCATCGTTTCTACTCGACACGGACCTGGAAGCCCCCTCGCCAGGGCAGGGGAAGCAAAGGAAACAAACCCAAATCAGGAAAGAAGTAAAATTATCGGATGACGCGATCTCCTATGCAGAAAACTGAAAACACCGCAAAAAACTGGTTTAACTAAGAAATAGATTCAGCAAAGCTGCAGGATACGAAATCAGCTGCTTTTCTTACCCCAACGATGACCTTTCTGAACAGGAAATCACGGAAACAACCCGGGGCTCCCTGGTGGGGCAGCGGCCCGGCTCCCGCGCTCTCACCGCCGCGGCCTGGGTGCGATTCCCCGCCAGGGAACCAACCGGAAAAACGAAACGATCCCACGAACAATCGCCTTAAGAAGGACAAAACGCTTAGAATCCAACTTAACCACGGAGACAGAGCGCTTCAGGTGACGAACGCCCAGGCGCGTGGCCGTGCGGGCATCGCGCGGAGCGGTGGCCGTGCCGCCCGACCGGGCAGGGACACTCCGCGAGGGGCCCCCGCCCAGCCTTGTGACTCCCGCACGGACGACCACGCTCCGGGGTCAGACTGTCCACGAAGAGAAAGCCCCTCCTTGCCGTCCTTCAAACAGTTCATTTAGAATGTTTTTGTCTAATATGAAGGAAAACAGAAGCAAAGATTGGGCACAAAATCCAGGAAATTCCTGAGAAACCGCTAACGCCAGAACGTGCTGAAGCAGAAGGAAAACGTGGGGGACGTGGGGGTTTTCTGTGACACAGCCCAGCAGGCGGGACACCCCTCGTGGGGGGGCTGACAAAGGGCCCCGTGTCCGCGGGGACTCGCGCCCACCCCCGACCCCCGGCCCTGGCCCCACCTCTGCCCCGCCCTGGTGGCCGGCTGGCCGGCCACTCAGTGTCGAGAGCTGAAGAGATGGGAAAGCAGGACGGGGGACGAGGCAGGCAGGGGGAAGGGGGACAGCACGGCGAGCGCCCCCACCTAGGGCCCTTCCGGGGCGCGGGAGAAGGGGACCGTCCACAGTGTGTACCCACAACGCGTTGTGCACAGAGGACAGGACACACACGTCCTGTGAACGGAGCCGCGCGCGCCCACATGGGGACAGGATGAGGACGGGAAGACGGCCATCCAAGAGGCGTGGATGGCGTTCGGCCGCTCGGGGTGGACAGGTCCTCAGTACTTCCGCTCTCCCCTTGCGTAACTGTTTACTGCAGAGTGCCCGACAAATGCGTCCCCCGAGGGACCCCACGTGGGTGACAGAACATGTGCCTCTCCCCAGAAGGGGCCCTGCGTCCTGTCCACACGGGCCGGTTTCTGGGGTCACGGGTCTGCTCGCATTGGCCTAGGACTCCATGTATGAATAACGTGGGTCACTGTGCTCGATACGCGGCACAGCACGGTGCCATCCACCAGCCACTGCCCGACGGGTCGGAGTCTGTGCCGCTTGACCGGTGACAAGTATCCTGCTGGGTGGCCCCTCGCCCCATACACGTGCACAGTGTCCTTTCCTGCGGAGGGACATCGGGGCCCAGCGCAGTCTCTGGCCACCGTGAGTAGCTGCGGTGGACACGCTCACACAGGCGTTTTGTGGACACACGTTCCCTCTCGTGGACGGATGTCTAGACGGGGGATCGCTGAGATGTGTTTCAGTTTTTGAGAAGCTGCCCAACTTGTTTCCAAATGATGGCCATTTACACGTGGTCAGTGTCCATCTACTTAAGTCACCGACACTCTAGTGCGTGCACGTGTCTCGTTATGGTTTGAATTGGCCTGTCCGGATGGTAACGACAGTGAGCGACTTTTCCTTTCTCGTGAGCGTCCGTTCCCGGATTTTGCCCATTTTGGGTTGTCCTTTTTATCACCAAGTGTAACAGTTCTTTCCGTTTCCTGCACGCGACCCTCCCATCCTGTGACCTGTTACTGATGCTCCTAACGGCCTTCGGGAGCCCAAAACAGTCTTCATCCACTAGGAGTGAGAAGCTACTTAGTAATTCCAAAAACACTCTAAGGAAAGGAACTTCCGTCTCCCAGCAGGAGATGAGTCGGGATGCTCTCACTGCGGGTGGTTTTTAGTTCCATGAGCCTCACCCACCTGTCCAGGTCCGAGGGCAAAGCCTGGGTTTTCAGTGGCAAGTTTAGCGTTTTCTTAGAGGCTAGTAAGTACCTGCAAAGTACGGAGTGGACAAGGGCGGACGGTGGGACGCTCTGGGAGACCGCTACGTAAGCAACTGCAGATGGAGAAAGCGTGGCACAAGGCAGACGTCACAGCACCTCCACAAAGGACACGTGCTCAGGAGGATGCTGGACCACGAGGCGGTGACGACGAGGCAAACGGTGAAAAATCAAAGCCTGAAGAGCGCAGTGCCAGCACCAAGGGCCGTGTCAGACGCGGTGACACGGACGCCACGAAGGCCAGGTCCAGCGTGGACGCCCTCTTTACCGGATCCTGCATTTCAGACCGAGAGGGCGCCACAGCGTCCCGCCGGCCGTCCAATGTCTGTAGTAATTTTCCTTTTCTTCCTGCCAACAGCTTGCTCTGCTGCCCAGATGGGTGACGACAATTGTAGTGACTCCACGTGGGGCTTCTCTCTATCAGCAGCTGCTACTGCAATTCAACTGACAAGTGGCCACAGCCCTAGTGGACTCAGGGTGGGGGGCCACGTGGCGACATCCCAGTCCTGCCTGCAGTGGCCGTGAGGGCCACACAACCCGGTCAGCATGGACTCCGCCCAACACGCCGCATTCCAGGTGACGGGAAGTGGGGGGGGGGGGGCGTTCGCGGTCACGAGGTCGCTCATCGTTTCCTCCAGAACAAACCGGACTGGTGCCGATCGCGACAGAAATGCCCTGCAGGTTGTGCACCTGGACCCGGTTCTGCAGGGCCCCCCGGGGGACAGGTAGCTGGATTCTGCGAGGTGAGAGGGTTTGTATGAACAACAGAAGTTTTCTCCTGATGCAACTTGGGAAAAGCGGTGCCGCGAGAACGAAGTCGAGGGCTGTGACCTCCTTGGGGCCCCAGGTCGGCAGCCGAGCACCTCCCACCAGGCTGGGCCACGCGCCCGCTGCACGGCCCGCAGCCCCACCGCCCCGTTGCCCGTGTGAGGAGCCATGTGCCCCGCACGACCTTAATGTCCTTGCCATGAACTTCAAAATCGCAGACAGCCACCCTTGTTTCCGGTCCAAGTCCCATTATTTCTCCAATATCAACTGCTTGTTTTCCTTCCTGTCCTTCCGGAATCTTTCTCTTGTATGCCTCACACGTCAGGAAAAGATAGGCATGAAATTGCATTAATTCATTTTTTAATCATCTGTTGAAAATTTCCAATCAACGACTATGCACGAAACAAGCCGATGTGCCAGAGTGTGGGGTCAGTCACTGCGACATACTTTCACAGCCTGAGGTCTCCCCTCTCCCCGAGCAGCCCACCACCTCACAAGGGACGACCCCCTTCTCGCCACTCCCCCTCGAGGGGCATCCGGACGCAGACTGCCATCCGGATTCCGCGTGGCTCTCCACAACACCCTGCACTCCTGTGACCTGTCACTGTTGTGTCGGTGGCTTCAGTGACTCCAAGGGTACAGCAGCGCCCCCTTACCCACGGGGACACGTTCCAAGGCCCCAGTGGATGCCTGAACCTGCAGACAGTAGCAAACCCTAAATATGCACACGTCTGTGGTGGATTAAGGTACAAATGAGGCACGTGAGAGACTGAGAACAGCTAACACAGCGGTACACTGCGACGCAGGCTGCCCTCCCCCGTCCCTCCCTCCTGACTTTTTTCAGTCCCAAACTAGTCCCGAATCTGTGTTACTTGCAGTAAAGGGACTGGTGTCGCTGCGTCAGGGGATCCTTTGCTGAGGTCTTCGCGTGCTCACTGGGAGCACAGCCTTTGTGTCTCCGCCCCCAAGGGCTGCCCTTCCCATCTCCTCCGAGCACTCGTCGCCGTGGCCGTCAGGGGCGCAGCTCAGGCGCGACGGCAGAACTAGCCGGGCTGCGTTCTCCTGCACGACGACTGCATGGCAGGAGGTCCTCTGCGCGGGCCCTGCAGGCTCCGCCTTGCTTCCTTCCATCCTCAGGAGTGGAGACCTGTCACCTTCTCACCGAAAAGCAGCGCTTCGCAGCCTGAGCAGTTTCCCAGCAAACCCGCTCTTGTGCTTTGGGTCCGTCGTAAGTAAGATAAGGGAGACTTGAACACAAGCCCGTGACACTGAGATGGTCCCTCTGATCACCCAGACGGCCCGAGTGACTGAAGGGCAGGAGCGTGACAGTGAGGAGATGCTGGACAAAGGCAGGACCCACGCCCGCGTGGGACGGAGCGGGAGGGCACTCACCAGATGTCACCACGCTACTCCCAACCTAAAACTTACGAATTGTTGACCGCTGAAAGTTTCCATTTAGTAGTTTTGAACCGAGGGTAACCGATAGGGCAAAATGCAGAACAGCCGCTGAGGAAGAACAGCTTCACCACGATGTCATTAATGGCGGCAGGATTAAAATCAAGTTGGGATCGTACTAAGAAACAAGAGGAAAAGTTCTTCCTAATCAGAGCCCAAACGAAGTTGGCACTAGGTAACCTTTGTGAGAAAGGAGGCGGGAAGGAACGTAAAAGGAGGGAGGAGGGGGGCAGGGTTAGACCCCTCTTTTGAAAAACGTATTTGGTTGAACCATACGACGTGGTCACTTTTGCGGGTCAAACACAGCCGGATGCTGGTCACTGTTCGTGGTTCTGTCCAACATCAGCAGGTACCTGAGGAGATGCCCGGTCAGATACCTGATCGTCTGCCCCTCACCGCACCCTGTTCTGCTGGGCTCACGGATCTGTCGTGTTCGTGCATTGAGCCAACTTCCTCTCCATCGGGCAATCAGTGGTTTGCAAAACCCCGAGAGCAGCACCTCGCCTACGGGCCGAGGCACGAGGCGTCTCCTTACGCCAACGAGAAGGAATGAGCTCCGCATCTGAGAAGAATGCTCCAAACTGAGTGTCAAACTGTTTATCCCAGAGCTTGTTTAGACCACCCCCTCTGCGGCCAGGCGTGGGCGGACCACGCTCACATTCCTGCTTTGTTGTCTGCAAACACACGGGTGTGCCAAAAGTTGTGCAAATCCCATGACATGAGCCCCGTAATACGAACCATCCCGTCATTCAAATCGCAAAGGGAACTCCAACGGCCCTGCAACTGGGGAGCCTCCAGCCGCCTGGCCCTCCTGCTCCACGGGGCTCCAGGCGCCCCCGGGCAGCGCCCCGCCCTGCCGGCCTCCTCACCTCCCTCAGCCGCCTGCCCCCAGACGTCCAGCTGCTGCCGGTGGCCAGCCTGGACCACGACCCCCCTAGGAGGCTGCCCGCGCCTCAGTCTCCCCACTTGGCAAACGAAGAATCTCACCTCACAAGGACCCCGGGGGGAAGCGGGAAGAGCGGGCTGGCCGCCGTTCGCAAACTGCCGACGCGCTCTCGGAACCACAGGCTGTCGTCTACCAGGCGCCTTCCCGGGGCCCCTCTGTCCGCTGCCTCCCAGCCCGCCCGCGCCCTCTCCGGGGCCGAGGCTCTGCAGCACGTCCTGTGGGGTCGTCTCACTCTGGTGCCTACAAGTGGACCAGGGCGTCACCCTGGCGCATCGCGGTTCTCAC